>JAGSMP010000425.1:0-282186 GCA_029286625.1 Parnassius orleans | reverse complement strand
GAATATTTCTGGGATTTTGCTGTTAAGGCCCCATTGCCCCAAGAATTTATTACTAGGATATATTGGTGGAGTCCAATAACTGGTACTACTAGCTTGTGTCTGTTCCTAGTATTTACAGAATGAATATAACTTATTTTTTTAATCGACTTCTAAAAGGAGGAGGTTCTCATTTGTTTATTTTTGTATGTATTTTACGCGATATCTTCGCAGATTGTGAATGAATATTGATGATTCTTTTTTTGATTAAATAGTTTATACTTCAAGGGTGGTCCCATATAAATTTGGAGAAAAAATTTCACCCCCGAGGGTAGCAAATAAATAACTTCTTTTTTAGCAATTTGAAGCGGGTTTTTACTTTTTCTTAAAAGTTGTATTATTAAAATGACTTAGTTTTATGTACATATTTTACATTTTCAGAAATGTATTGAGAGGCCAAAGTTAATATTTTAATTTCCTTAAATTTTTGTCTGAGTGACTCTATGTTTTAAATCATAGATTGCTCTTATGGCCCTCTTCTGTAAAACAAATATAACAGTGTCAGTCGCGTGTCTCTACTATAAATACTATACAACATTATGCTATGGAAATACGACACCTCTCCCCGCGGCCCCACCACCACCGCATCAACGGTGCGGCCCCGTCTGAGTCGCGGAGGATAGGGCGAGTGGCGCATCGCCATACCAACACTCCTCTTCCTCCGCGACTCCACCTCGGTTGCAGCGGTAAGGGAGCAGACCAACCCTTCCGCAGCAGCCCACCGACACATCCGAAGTGGCTCGCCGAGCCCACACGGAGTGGCCACCTCGGGCCGGCCCTACACCTCGGCCAGCCAAGGGGTTCTCTTTGTTCACCGCGGTCGACCAAGCCACGGCTAAGCCCCCGCCACGACAAGGCGGGAACCCGTCTGGGGAACCTTACCTAACCTAACCAGTATTCCGCCGTCTTTCGTGCGGTACGCATCGTTCTGTGTTGCTCCGCGCTTGAAAATCCGAAAAATAGGTAAAGTTATCCGATTTCTGTGAAACAAGTGTTATTTTGCAGTTCAACGTGTTCTTTGTGCTTAGTACTGTGCAAGTTGTGAGAAGTGAAGTGTCATAAGGATATTTCAGCTAAATATACCGGCGAAATTGCAAAACAGGTAAAATTTTACTAAAAATTTTACATATAATTGCATACGCCGCCGATTTTAGATCGACGACCTGCTGATTTTAATATCTATTTTTGTGACACTTATGAAGCTCTATTACATAGCACATTTTTGGATTTTTTCGCTCACTAACTTTTGAGTAATTGAGCGAAAACTAGAAAACCACGTGGCACTCAAAATTTAAACCGCAATTGTGCGGCTAAATTTGAATACATATCATAATAGCACACATTTAAGTCAACTCCCCTGTGCTTGTAGCACAGAAATCGGAGGAGTATTTTAGAAGATATAGTCAAAAACGCTAAATTATTAAAACTGGTTCAACTTCACCTGTGAATTTCGAGTCATCTGAAGTGACGACATTGTTTTTATTCTATAAAATAGTTGTAAACTTACCCTTAAACTGTTTGCAAAGTTTCGGATTTTTCGAGCGTAAATTTTTAAAGATATTACATTTTCCTGAGAACACTCTAACACGTGCTCTGTGTTCCTGCAAGCTGGCGATATTTTTATCACAGCATAATCTCTAGGATTACCTAGAGCACTAAAAAGCGAAGAAAATTCCGTTTTCAGAACATCTCTATCACTTTTCCTTAGAGAGTTATTCAATTTTCAGTGTTTTTTCAGGAAATTTCAGCATCTGTTAATTTCTCGTTAATAATCATATTATATTGGCTTGGCTAAAATTCTACGTAATTACAGCCCAAACACAGATATAAAGATATAAAGATTTACAGATATAAAGATTTATCCTTTTTCCACCATTTTGTCCGCCATATTGGAAATCTTGTGCAGCTCATATCTCGGCAACCACTCATCGCAGAGGAGTGGGGTTTCCAATATACATCTTTAAATTGTCTGTAGTATCATTTGAAACCAAAAACGCCAATCGCCAAAAATCGCACAAACTGGCGATAAAATAAAATAGTTAGTGCAAAGGCGATTCGAACAAGCCCAAACACGAATAACTTATCATAAGTGGAGAGGGAGTTATGCCCTTTTAAATATCGTCCGCCATCTTGGACCGCCATCTTGCTAAAATAAAACTCCTCATAACTCACGAACCGTTCGTCCGATTTGAACGTGGTTTTCAATAAAATCAAAGTCAAACGGCCGTTTAAAATCTTAGCTATAATTGAAAGCACGCGACCCGGCCAAGTCATCCGCCATCTTGGATATTTTCAAAGTCGCATAACTTCGTCTTAAATAAGCCGATTTTAACGCGGTTTTTGGTTTTATCAAGAACTCGTAGCTCTATAATCCGCGATATCCCCTTAACCTCCAAACAGAGATCCATCACCGACTCACCCACACTATTTCTGGGGCTATCGAAGTGCAAAGCAGCGCAATGTCGGATAAATCAAAAGACCAACTTGAGAAGGACAGAAACATCCTTCAGGATAAACTAAAGAGTACAGCGGCCAATTTAACTGCCTATAGGCCGACCAAAAGAACCCACTCCTACGACTGATTGGCGTGGTCTTCAATCTCACAGACAAGAAGGTTGAAGAGGCCATTATAAAACAGAACAAAGCTCTCCTACACGATGTACCAACGTCACAACTACATGTTAAAGTAGTTAGGAGAACAAAAGGGCGCACTAGCTCCACAAGCAACGTAGTCTTGGAGGTAAGCCCACAAATCTGGAAAAAATTCAAAGATCAGAAGATCAGAATTGTTTTCAGTAGTCCCGCCATCGATCAATCACCTATAATTCAGTGTTATCGATGTCTGGGATTTTCTCATAGAGCATGGGAGTGCAAAGCCCAAATAATGAATTGTGGATATTGTGCCGAAGCACACGACACCAGAGAGTGCTATAATAGAAACAGAGCACCCAAGTGCACAAATTGCACAGAAAAAAGGCAAAGCGAAACTAATTGTGCTCACCCTGCATACAGCCCTGAATGCCCAGAGTGGAGGAAATGGGATCGGATAGCCAGATCAACTGTTACATATTGCTAAAGACACCGATTCCCTCCCACACAGAACATCAGGCGTAAAAGACAGCACAATAAAGATTGCACAAATCAACCTTGGGAGAGGGCACGCAGCATTTCAGGAATGTTTGCAAGCAGCCGAAACTCAAGGGGTGTCAATCATTCTGACTCAAGAACCCATGGGGCCAAAGCACATGTTAACTGTAAACATAAGGTCATACAAAAACACACCAGCGACACCCAGAAACCTGTCAAATCGGCTGTCATTGTCGTTGACCCAAATATACAATACACTACTTTTACGGATTATATCGCGTTTAATTAACTTATTTTATTAATTCCGACGTTTCGGTGCTTTACAGCACCCATGGTCACGGGGACTGAGGTGATTGACGTCCCAATGTCAAAGTTAATCCGAGTACCTTCAGCTTTTTAATTATTAATTTTGGTCCGATCTACGCAGAATGAACTAACTGTGTCTTGAAGTCTTGCAGTGGTATGCTTGGGTTTAGTTTTATTTTATTAATTACAGGATCCCAAGCAGGTGGTAGTAACCCAGCCTCCCTCTATTGAAATTAGGATGTTTTTAATTTCAATAGCCTCACGTATCATCCTTGGCAGGAATCGATGTTCTTTCGCGAGAATCTGTGGTTTATCAAATCTAATGTAATGGCGGGGCCGTCTAGGATATGATCACAAACTGCAGACTTCCCGGAACGTTGGTGCTTCACGTCAGCTATGTGTTCTTTTACGCGGGTTTTAATAGATCGTTTTGTTTGCCCTATATATGAGAGACCACATTCACAATCAAGCTTGTACACTCCTGCATCTTGTAGAGGAATATTGCACTTGACGGATGGTAAGAACTGACTAATCTTCTTCGGCGGCTTGAAGAATGTTCTTATAGAAGCTCGCTTCAAGATGTAGCCAATCTTGTCTGTGACACCTCTGACATATGGTAGTACAGCAGGCCCCCGTGACCATGGGTGCTGTAAAGCACCCGAAACGTCGGGAATTAATAAAATAAGTTAATTAAACGCGATATAATCCGTAAAAGTAGTTTAATTCTATGTGTAGTGTTCGCGTAAATATAAGAAATCATTATACAATACACTGTTAATCCTAAAACAATAACGGAAAACATTGTTGCATTTAAATTTAAAATTAAGGATCTTGAAATTTCAATTGTAAACATTTACTTGGAAGAATGTCAAGACATCGAGGAAGACATAAGAAAAATAGCAAAATTCCTGAACATCCTAAATACCAAGTACGTCATACTAGGAGGGGACATCAATGCAAAGAGTCCCTGGTGGGGTTGTGATGTGGAGGATAGACGGGGTACAGCCATTTCAGAAGCATTAGCTCAGCTCGAATTACACATACTGAACGTGGGCAGGACACCAACTTTCTGGGCGCGCAGAGCAAATAAAGACTACACTAGCATCGTAGACATAACCGCGTGCTCGAGCAGCCTACTCCATCAAATAACTAATTGGATCGTTAATCCGGATTTTGTTACGCTATCCGACCACAGGACAATCACATACAGCATAAATTTCGGTAATACACCAGAAGAAGTCAGTCAACGAAGATCTACACGGATATACAACACAAGTAAAGCCAACTGGACAGACTTTGCCTCCACCCTGAAAGCGGAACTGGAAGTTTATAATATCACTGAGGAAGAGGTTAGAAACACAGCAAGCACACACACTCTAGAGAACCTAGTCACCCAGTATGTTGAATGGATACCTGCAAAATACCATGGTGGAATAAGGAACTAGACGAGAAGAAAAGAGGTTATTCGGAAAAGAAGAAGGATCAGATTTGCAAACAAAAATAGAAAACAAATAATAATTGACGAATATATACAGGCTAAAACGGAATATAAAAATCTTCTCACGGAAACGATGACGTCAAGTTGGAAAGAATTCTGCAGCAGACAAGACCGAGAGAGCATGTGGCAGGGCATTTACAGGGTCATACGCAAATCCAGCAAGAACTCAGAAGATACTTTATTAAGGAAGACGCCAAATAGTATAATAATGACCCCAATAGAATCAGCAGAGCTATTATCCGATACCTTCTACCCAACGGACGACACTGAATCTGATGAACAAATACATGCTGAAGTCAGATTTAAAGCTGAAGCACAAAGGAAAGAATGGACTAAAAATAAAGACTCTATAATAGAATTCACAGATACTGAAGTACAACAGATTTTCAAAACCATGAGTCCAAAGAAATCACCGGGAGAGGACGGGTTAACCGCAGATATCTGCTACAAAGCCTACATAGCCACCCCTGATGTTCTCCTAGCTATCTTCAACAGTTGCCTGAAACTCGGATATTTCCCAGAAGCCTGGAAAAGAGCAGTCATTAGAGTTATCCCCAAGGCAAACAAAGAGAATTACACCCTTGCTAAGTCATATAGACCTATAGGACTTCTCCCCGTTTTGGGAAAAGTTTTGGAAAAGCTGTTTGTCAATCGTATGTCGTGGCAGCTGGGATCAGAAAACAGAATGAGTGGCCGACAGTACGGGTTCGTTGCGCAGAGAGGTACCGAAGACGCCTTATGCGACGCGATAGAGTTTATAAA
Source organism: Parnassius orleans (assembly GCA_029286625.1). Classification (NCBI taxonomy): domain Eukaryota; kingdom Metazoa; phylum Arthropoda; class Insecta; order Lepidoptera; family Papilionidae; genus Parnassius; species Parnassius orleans. The sequence continues at coordinate 276,497 of JAGSMP010000425.1, read as the reverse complement.
GCAGGGCATAAATAATAAGGACATAGTTGTCGTTGTCTCCATAGATATCGAAGGGGCCTTCGATAACGCCTGGTGGCCCGCCATGATCAACGAGCTTGAAAATAAAAAAGTAGATAAATCCATATGCAGATTGATAAGTAGCTATCTCTCAAACAGGTTTATAAAACTTAGGTACGCAGGCAACGAAATTATTAAGCAAACTAACAAAGGATGCATACAGGGCTCCACCTGCGGACCACTTCTATGGAATTTACAACTAGACCCGCTACTAAGAGAAATTGAAGACCAAGGAACGCACATTCAGGCATACGCAGACGATATAATGTTGATATCCAAAGGGAAAACAGCGAAAGAGATCGAGAATGAGCTAAACCCAATTCTGAACTATATATTAACGTGGGGGAAACTGCGTAAAATGAAAATGGCAGCACACAAAACCCAGGCCATTGTAGTGACTAGAAAGACTAAATTTGAGAACCCAAAAATAACACTCGATAACATCGAAATAAAATTTACTGACAGTATCACGATCCTTGGACTCACAATAGACGTCAATCTTAATTTCATAAAACACGTAGATAGAGCTGTAGAAAAGGCGATCCAGCTTTACAAAAAGGTGGCAAGAACAGCGAGAGCGAACTGGGGACTTAATACAGAAATTCTCAGGACAATTTACATTACTGTAGTTGAACCTACAGTTCTTTATGCTGCAGGGGCTTGGGGATCCGTAGCAGACAAAAAGCAAATTAAGACTAGGCTCAACAGAATAACCAGGACATTCAGCATCTTGATAAGTAAAGCACACCGTACAGCCTCCATGATCTCCTGTGTCACCTTAGCCAGAATTCTTCCCCTGGATTTAAGAGCAAAAGAGAATGCTGAACTGTACAAAATAAAAAGAGGGAAACCACTTTCGCAATTACCAGGCAGGGAGCTAGCGAAACCCATTAGCCCATACACTCTACCTCATCCAGCAGAACGACATAAGCTATCATACAGTTCAATCATAACCGAAGATGAATTAAAATCTATCGAAAACGACTGGCCTTGTTTTTACACGGATGGCAGCAAAATTGCTGGTAGAGTAGGCGCTGCCATAACCTGTTGAAAGGAAGGCCAGAAATATACAAAACAAAATTAAAACTAGGAAACCACTGTAGTGTATCAAGCTGAACTAGTAGCCATTTTGAAAGCCACAGAAGTGATACAAAGTAGACACACACTCAGGAAAGCAAATATTTTAAGTGATTCGAAATCCGCACTTGAGTGTCTAACAAACCCCAATACCCTACACCCTATTGCAGCAGAAATCCTGGATCGTATATCAGACATAAAAAGAAATTTAGGTGAAGTGAAATTATTTTGGATAAAGGCGCATTTCGGGATCCCAGGAAATGAAAGGGCCGACGAACTAGCCAAGTCCGCTGCAGAAACCTCTAAGCAGAAACCAGTATTTGACTGCTTCCCCCTATCCTTCGCAAAACGCCTTATCAGGGACAATACTTTGCAAAACTGGCAAGAACAATACACCACAGCGGAGACCGGACGAGTGACGAAGAAATTCTTCCCAGTAGTAATCCAGGCATATAAGACCATGATGAAAATTCAAATCAATAATCTACGATGCCAAATTTTCACTGGTCATGGTGCTTTAAAGCATATTTGTTTGTTTAAGCAAGCAGAGCCCATGCTGTGATTGCGATCAAACCACACCGCAAACTATAGAACACATAATAATTGATTGTCCCAAATACGCAGCAAGGAGATTTGATTGCGAACGCCGCATGGGTTTTGCGCTCAGCGAAGATACCCTAACAAAGGCAATTAACGACAATGACAGCTGCATACATTTCCTCGGATTTGCCGAGTGGTGCACCAAAAAGGTATTAAAAGAAAATGGTTCCAAAGTGTACAATTAATAGACAGAAAAAGAAAAAAAAAAAAAAAAATGTTTGAAGTAAGCAGTGAATAAGTCATAAATATATAAGGACTGCGCGTTAATAATTAAGTATGTAGTCATTCCACAGAAATAACTAGCTAATATCATATTTACAATTGTAACAAAACAAATAACATAGGTAATTATTAGTGCGTAGTCAAGTTAATTTAGAATGATAAATTATTTTACTAGCGAATAGCATATTTATAATAATAACAAAAGAAATAGCATAGATAATTATTAATGTCTAGCTAAGTTAATATTAAATGATAAATTATTTCACTGGTAAATAGCATACTTATAACTGTAGCAAGAGAAATACAATAGGCAATTATGAGTGTGTAGGAAAATAAATGTACATACAGGGTATTTTTGAAACGCTCCCGAAAACGAAGACAGACGACAGTACTAACTATATCTTAGATGATGGGTGAAATATAAAATCGATCCTGATGAAAAAATCATCTTTTCACAACGTTTTATTAGCTTTATTCACGCTCCATCGTGTTGGTATAAATCATCGTGTTAAATAAAACGTTAATTTCGTTAAAATAAAACATGAAATACTTAAACATAAAAGCAGCAGTGGAATTACTGAATTAATATCAGCTGACTAGGGTCAATGCGCGCGAACGCCGAATTGCGCGGCCTGTAACTAGCGATGGTACCACAATACCTAATAATTTACAACACTTGTCTAAATACCTAACTTATCTACTTAACCTACTAATTTGCCACTGTGCTTGTCTCCACGTAGCCACTTTAATTGAATTCACAGGTTAAATAAACCAAATAACTGGTTCGATTCCTGCTAATGAAAAATACTTAAATAAAATGTTAACAAGGTTAGTCATGCTTTTTATTCATCGTGTAGGTATATTTTTATTCTGATGTATTCAGTTATGTACCTATTCAGATCAGTTCAGTACTAAGTTATTTAAAAAAAATAGGTTAAATAAACCAAATAACTGGTTCGATTCCGCTAATGAAAAAAAAACTTAAATAAAATGTTAAAAGGTTAGAGTCATGCTTTTTATCCATTATGTAGGTATGTTTATTATTCTGATGTATTCAGTTATGTACCTTTTCAGATCAGTTCAGTACTAAGTAATTTAAAAAAATTAGGTATGAAACGGCTTACCGATCCTCCGTGGCCTTATGAGATTCTCCAAGGCACATTAATATGTTGCCGTATTCACGAGCACTATAAACGTACGCGTTAGGCATTATTAAAACAAAAAGAAACACAAAACGTAACAACAAGAATAACACGTAATAACAAGTACGTATATCAAGTAATAACAATAAGAATTTAATAAACAAAACCAATGAACTGTCGCTCGCGCATGCGTGTCCAAAGTCAGCGCGGAACTGTCTCAAAAACTAAAATTAATAGTGAATCCCGCCAAACTGAAGCCTACTGCGTCCTAACTAACGTCCTTGCGGTAAACACTTTGAACATTCCCACAGACCGTCAAATGTTATGACATTGCCAACTTTTATTTTATAAGTTTAGTTTCCATATGATCCCTACGACTAGTCTTTCATATGGAATTTAGAAGTTATAGTTGTAATTTTTAATACAATTAGACAATCAATTGTACCCTGACGAAACAAGCAGTTCGTTACTACAAAATGATATTGAAATTAATAAACGTACTTACTTGGGTTTGGTTATCTTTGATTTTGTACAAGAAAATAGAAATAAAATGGTATTGAATAATTTAATAGTTAAAATCAATTGCAATTATGATCGACAGTTAATTAATCTAAAAATAATTATTTTACTTTACTTTTATTGACTTTCCGTTTTAATCCTTCCAATACTTTGATTTGAAAACAGGTACGTCAAAACTATTACAAATTACTTGCAAGTTTTATTGTAATTGCCGCCTCTAATTTTATGTCGCTTGCAAACAAATCTTAGTAGGTAAATTTGGGGAATTCCCGATATGTTGGCGCTGACGTGAGGTGACACACAGTCGGCCGGGTGGCGGCAGCGCGTGGTACGAAGGGGGCGCGACGGGGAATGCTCGTCAGTATTGTTGTGCGCGCACGCTATTGGTTCCTCATTCTGCCGCGCTTTGAAAAAGCGATGTTTCCCAATATACAGTCGCACACACAGCTTTCTATGCACGACGCGCGACGATGTTTTTAAAAGGAAGGAAAGAAAATTATTTATATCTATTGTTTTATGACTGAACTAGTGAACGAAAAGGTAAATAGAAGGTGAATGGGAAAATGTGCAGTAAAGTTAAATGTATTGAGGAAGAATACCGAAAAATTACCATGTGGTCAACCTGATGACGGAAACATTTATCATTCGCATTGATGATGATGATTCTGATGAAGTAGCATCCAGTAACACCAACACACCATCGACATCCGGCTTCCATGTTCCATGTTCTAACGGTATAATGGACGGCGTGTCACCTTAGCTTAAGTTTTCTTGTTACAAACTACTTTATTTTACGATTGAAATAAAAATAATGCCAAGCATACATTATCCATTTTAATTTCAACCTCTTCCAAAGTTCTAAGAAGCTAGTAAAGTAACTATTATGATTCTACAATAAAACCATTAATTACTATTATAATATTATAAAACAACAGCCTAGTACCATGTAGTACTTTAGAACGCGACTGTACCCATGCGCAGACACACCCTCCACTGTCGCTCAGCGTCGTGACGGACCTGTACGGAGCTAGATAAAAGAGTTTGGCTTCGACGCGGATATTGACCCTAGTCATTGATTTTATGATTTATTTATTTTAAATTCCACTGCTGGTTTAATATTTAAGTATTTTCATGATTCTTTTAATGAAATTAATGTTTTATTTAACTATATCAACACGATGGAGCGTGAATGAAGCTAATAAAACGTTGTGAAAAGATGATTTTTTTCATCAGGATCGATTTTATATTTCACCCATCATCTAAGATATAGTTAGTACTGTCGTCTGTCTTCGTTTTCGGGAGCGTTTCAAAATACCCTGTATAATGATAAATTGTCAAACTAAATAGTAAGAAAATTGACGCTTATGAAGCACACAAGCGAATACTGTACACAGTAATATGTTAAAATTGTCATGTAGTGAAAAGAGTTGTATATTAAGAAAATTGTAACAAAAAAAAAAGAATGAAAATGAAAAGAGGAAAAACACAAAAGAAACAAAAGGTGCTGTAAAATAAAAACAGCAGATGAATTGAGAAAAAAAAAAAAAACCTAACCTAACCTAACCTAACCTAACATAATTCACGGTGATATTAACTTAAGGCGTTTTCGACGCCTGAAATTTTTCTCTCCTGAAACCACATTTAGGATACAATTTAGGTCTAGCCAAACTGTAAATTCCAAACCCGGTTGTCGTACGACGTATGGTTTTAAAGTTACAGTCTTCCAAACATACCGTTTGACAGCTCGGCGGCCATTTTGGAATCTTTTAAACTGCTACAGATCCAAGCGTCGCAGAAATTTGCGGATTTCAATATCTGCATCTGGGGATCGAGTTCTGTCAGCCTCCAAAATTTCAGGCATTTTTGAGGCTCATACTTTTCAGTGTCCTGAAAGTGATTTCATCGGAGGGTTAAGACAACGCTTAGTAATATAGTCAAAACCCGGGTCTTCTGTGATTACTAGAAGCAAAGTTATCTGCAGTTAAACTTTGACTTTGACATTTCAGCGGCCATTTTGGAAAACTTCAAAGACTCATATCTGCTCAACTAAAAGTCGTAGAGGACTGGGGTTTTGACAGTAGACATCAACATGGAATGTTGTGGTAGGAAAACAAGTTTTCAGGAAATTTCAGACTATAAAAATTTTGTGTCCTGAAAATAATACCACATGATAGCTCTAGTCGAGCCCAACAAAACGAGCCCAAGCAGTGCACTGTAGGCCTATCCGTTCTTGAGTTACAGCGCTTTAACCACATTTTTGACCGCCATCTTGTTTTGGAACCAGAATTTGAAAGCGCGGTAACTTCGGAACCCTTTGGGCTAGTTATATCGGGTTTGGGTTCTTTGGAAAGGGCTTGAGGGGGGATTTCAGATGGTTATGTTATATAAACTCTATGTAGAGCCAAAAACTAATTAGTCTATAACTTGGGTAAAAACTGTCTTTTTACTTATCTTTTTGTGATTATATAAATAATGACCTAAGCAAGACTTTATATTTCAATTTACATTCTTAGTTTTCATAGTAAACATTGTACCTTAACTTTAGTCTTACTTATATTATAACATCGCAGCAAACTTTTAGTACTTAAACAGTTTTATTAAGTCTAAAAGGATTTTTTTATGTTCGATAGTTAACATACTGTATAAATAAAAATTTTTGACGAGTCTGTGACTCTAGATAGAGGTATCTTTATACACTTTATACATTTTATGTATTTTGTTTTTGTTATATTTTTTTCTCTGTTTTACATTTTAGTTGGTATATTTATACACCCTTTATACACATTATTCTATTGACGCTACACGGACATATACTCCCAAAATGTTTGGAATTAGAACACCAACTAAATCGACACAAACTGAAAAGTCACCTTCTAAAACAGGAAGTGAAATTTCAAAGTAAGACGCAGCATAGATGACTGGGAATCTAACATTGATTCAACCCCATCCATGACTACCAGGACAATGCAGGCAGGTACTGCTAAACAAAACCAACGGTATCAGTGATACAAAAGAGTAAAGTGATGCAAAGAGTGTCTGTTGAAATACACACTCCGCCAAAGCAGCAGTATGAAAACCGAATAATGGAAGCAAAGGCCTGTTTAACAAAAGCCAAGCTCCATTTGAATGCCTCGGAATACAAGAACAGAGATTAAAAATAGCATTGTAGAAGCACTGGATAGGTTATATCAGCTTGTTAAAGAAGCTGAAATGGAGCTAAAGGCAAAAAGTCAAAAGTAGAAAAGGAAAAGAGTGAAAAGTTAGAGTTGGAAACTGATGCCACTGACTCTACCTTCTCAGTCATGGAATCAGACCTAAAACAAGGATTGAGGAGCATGCAACATTGCTGCTAGAAACAAATAAAAGATGGAAGAGTTGAAAGAATCGATGGAAAAGCAAAGAGAAATTCTAGAGCGAGCGACAATGCCAACATACGCGAACGTAACTGCAGACAAAATCATCAAAACTCCTCACAGCGTAGTACCCTACATTCCGTAGTAGTTACATCAAAAGATGAAACTGAATCGGGGGAAGAGATGATGAATAGGGTCAGAAAGGCAGCTGATGCAAAAGAAGGGTGGATAAAGGTTGGAAGGGTAAGGAAAGCAAAGGATAGAAAAATCATTATGGGTTTCGAAACAAAAGAGGAAAGGAACAAAATGAAAACCGGTTTGAAAAGGAAGGTGAATCTTACCGTCGAAGAAGTCAAAACAAGGATCCGCTCTTGATCTTCAGAAATGTACTTCTCGTTAACACAGACGAAGACGTAATAAAGGCCTGAGGAATCAAAACCGCGGTGTTTTTCACGGTCTCGACGAAGGTGAGATCAGAATTGAAATAAAATATAGAAGAAAAACAAGAAATCCCACACCAGCCACATTGTTGTTAGTGTTTCGCCTATCATCTGGCAAAGAATTATTGACATTGGGAGTATTCATATTGATCTACAACGTGTTAGAGCAGAAGACCAATCCCCACTGGTGCAATGCATACGCTGTTTAGGATATGGTCACGGTAAGAGGTTCTGTAAAGAACTATCAGACCTGTGTAGCCACTGTGGTGGCCCCACCTAAGATCCGAGTGTGGTGACTGGCTCGCTAGTGAACCACCCAAATGCCGGAACTGCTCAAAAGCAAAATTGTTCCAGATAGAACATAATGCCTTTAGCACAAACTGCCCAACGCGCCGGAAGTGGGATGAATTGGCCAGTCAACAATAGCATATTGCTAAAGTGCACAAGTTGAACAAGCCCACTATAAAATTATTCAAGCAAACCTCCAGCGCAAAAATTAGCAATCCACGAACTTTTATTGAAGCTGAGAAACGTGGAACTGATATAGCACTACTTCAAGAACCGTACGTAGGTGGTGCTAACACGATGAAAGGTCAGAGAGGCGTGAGGGTTTTCCAAAACTCTAGTCCAGGAGAAGGGACTGTTAAGGCAGCGGTAGCCGTTTTCAACGTTGATTTTAACGTAAAACAGTACCCAAAACTCACCACAAATAACATCATTGTGGTGGGAATTCAAACTAGAGCTTGGGAAATAACACTCGTCTCTTATTACTTCGAGCCAGATCAGCCCATAGAGCCTTATATTGATCACCTTAAAAAGATAAAGCAAGAAATTGGAACTACAAAGTGGATTGCTGGAGGTGACGCAAATTCAAAAAGTACATGGTGGGGAAGCCCGATCGTCGACCACAGAGGAGAGGAAATGACAGGAGCTCTCGAGGAACTGGGTCTGAACATAATGAATAGAGGAGATATTCCGACCTTCGATACCATCCGAGGAGGAAAACGATATTCCAGCTACGTCGACATAACAGCCTGCTCGACGGACATCCTGGACTTGGTAGTTGACTGGACAGTGGACTAGGGTCTCACGAGCTCGGACCAGAACGGCATTATTTTTAATATTCGGTTACAAAAATTAAAAGGACTAAGAGTAAACAGAACTACGAGACTGTTTAATACGAAGAAGGCAAATTGGCCTAGGTTTCATGAGAAACTTAACCAAGTGCTGTCAGAAAACAAATTCATTAAATCAGAGATAGAAAAAATTGAAACTATAGAACAAATAGATATAGCAACAGATAAATTAACGAAATCATTAACAGAAACTTGCAAGCAAACAATGCCAACTAAAAAAGCTACTGAAGAGCTTACCTTGCCGTGGTGGTCCGAGAAGCTCGCCGAGATGAAAAAAGAAGTCACTACCAAGAAACGCAGGATTAAATGCGTTGCCCTAGTCCGTAGACAGAAGGAACAAAAAGCAAGTTATGAGTCAGAAGCGGTTAAAGCCAGATCGAGAGCTGGAAAGCCTTTTGCTGCAAACAGGATAGGGAAGGGGTCTGGGAAGGTATCTATAGGGTAATTGGGAGAACAACGCGTAGGGACGAGGACCAGCCACTGGAAATCAATAAGGTAGTGTTAGACGCAAAAGGTTCCGTGAAGTTATTGGCGGAAACGTTCTTTCCGGAAGACTTAACAGACAGCGAAAACACTTACCATCGCCACGTAAGAATGAAAGCTGACAAAGTCAACTCTGTTGAGAAAGATGACCTGTGTGATCCCCTGTTCACAATGTTAGAATTGAAACAGGCGTATCAATCCTTCAACCCGAAAAAGGCACCAGGAGCGGACGGTTTCACAGCTGATATATGTCTACACGCTATAGAAAGCAATCCCGAGTTATTCTTGGCCTTCCTTAATAAATGTTTAACTCTACAACACTTCCCAAAACCTGGAAAATCGCTACAATCATAGTACTTAAAAAACCAGGGAAAGTAGATTACACCATTCCGAAAGCGTACAGGCCCATTGGACTACTACCTATACTGGGAAAGATCTTTGAGAAAATGCTGGTGACCCGCCTCAAATTTCACCTTTGCCAAGGATAAGTACTGCCAGTACAGGTTCATGCCACAGAGAAGCAACCGCCCTATGTACTAATGCAGTTCATTCACATGAAGCTGGATCAAAACAAAATCATAGCGCTAGTATCATTGGACATCGAGGAGCTTTTGATAGCGTTTGTGGCCAGCCACATGAGTCCGACTGGCTGAGGAAAGGTGTCCGCTAAACTTGAGGAGGGTCATGGATAGTTATCTCAAGGACAGGAAAGTCGTAGTCAGGTACGCTGGTGAGGAATATGCTAAGGTACAAACAAAGGATGTGTCCAGGGATCCATTGAGGCCCAATCCTATGGAATCTTCTGCTAGACCTCTCTTGAAAAGTCTGGAATGCAGGGGAGATTATTGTCAGGCGTTTGCGGACGACGTCGTCTTAGTCTTCGACGGCGACACAGCACACGAAGTGGAGAGACGTACCAATGCCACTCTCGAACATGTCCGAGAGTGGGGTGTTGAAAATAAATTAAAGTTTGCGCCACACAAGACGAACGCGATGATAATAACAAGAAAACTGAAATACGACGCACCACGCCTTAACATGGGAGGTATTGACATTAGCATGTCAAAAGAAATAAAGCTACTTGGGGTTACAATTGACGAAAGCTTACTTTAACACCCATGTATCGAATGTGTGTAAGAAGGCAATCGGCATCTACAAACAACTATGCAAAGCGGCGAAGGTTAGTTGGGGTCTCCATCCGAAATGATAAGATTGATATATCTCGCGACCGTAGAGCCTATTATACTTTACGCTGCTAGCGTTTGGGCACAGGCTGCAAAAAGCTGGGGTAATAAAACAACTTGTTGTAGTCCAGCGCGGTATCGCGCAAAATTGATCCTGTAAACACTGTCAAAAGAAATAATCGAACTCAAAACAAATTGAATGTTCAATTTCAAAATTGAAATTATTTACAACAGGTCCCCATACGATGGTAATTAAAATATATAATAATGTTCCAAATAACCTCAAAAATATAGACAACACTAAGTCTTTTATAAAAAATTAAAGTCATTCTTAACTGATAAAAGTTATTATAATTTAAGTGAATTTTTATAGATGCGAATAAACAGTAAATGTATGTGTAATAATTATAAAAAAAAAATATATGTTAGACTAGTAAATGATAAGAAATAAGTTAGTTGGTATTTAGTATGCAGTAGTTAATATTTAGTACTATAAAAAAAACTACCCTCTTATAATTGCTATACCCTACGGGGCGTCACTTGATGTATGATGTATTTTGTGGCATGCAAATTATATAAATAAATAAATAAATAAATAAATTATGCAAAGCCTACCGAACGGTCTCTAAATTCGGCGCTAATACTGGCTGAATACTCCCCTGACCTCCGAGTCCGTGAGGCGGCTTTATTATATGAAGCCAAGAGGGCTGCACAGCCAGTGTTGGCGGGAAGAGAAGTCGAGAGAATGGCTTCAGCTTTGAGGGCCCACACTGCTGAGCGCCTGGAATTAGGAATTATTAGTTTGGTAAGCGAGGAGCAGGTGAACAAATACAGCGAAATAAACGTCCACATATTTACTGACGGGAGCAAGATTGAGGGCAAGGTTGGCGCCGCCTTTTCCGAGTGGAAAAACAAGGCCGAAAATAAAGCCCTCAAACTTGCTCTACCAACATACTGCACAGTTTACCAAGCCGAGCTCCTGGCCATTTTCAGGGCGACTGGGCAAATCCTCAAGCACAGAGCGTCCTCCTTTGGAATTTACAGTGACTCAATGGCGGCCCTACAAACGATCATAAACCCAAACTGCCTTCACCCGTTAGCCGTGGAATGTAGAGATAATTTAAGAGTTATATCTTCCAAAACAAAGTAGTAACTTTGTTTTGGATTAAAGCCCACGCGGGCTTAGAGGGAATGAACGAGCAGACAGACTAGCAAAAGAGGCCGCAAAAATTCCAAAGTGAGACCGGATTACGATCTTTGCCCGGTTTCATTTGTCAAGCGAAGCATCCGTATGGCAACGCTGGACGAATGGAATCAAAGATACCAGACCGGCGAAACAGCAAAATCACGAAGCTGTTTTTCCCAGACGCGAAAGTGGCCTACCGATTAAAAAGAAAATTTGAAGCAAGCAGCGAGACTACCTAAGTCATGACGGGGCATGGTGGATTTTCGGAATACTTACACCGCTTTAAGTGTAAAGAGAATCCATCGTGCATTTGCGACCGCGATGCTGAAGAAACTGTGCCACACATTTTGCTGGAGTGTCCCGCATACGCCGCAGAGCGCCTGTAAACAGAAAACGAAATTGAGTTAAAGTTAACTAAGGAGAATATAAATATCATAATGATGAGTAAATACAGAGAAAAATTTATGAGTTATTGTTTGAAAATTGCAAAAAGAGTAATAAATAGGAATAAAACTGTTTAAGTAAGAATGCTGTCATAATATATTGTATTATATTACAGATCAGCATTACAAAATAAATTGAAATATGTATTAATAATAATTAAATAGAACATAAGCAACAACTACCAAATAGTATAAATCATATAAGTATTAAATAAGTTGTCACTACCCCTAGCATTAAGTATTGGAATTTGTTGTTGCATGCACTAGATTAAGAGTAGTAGGACTCTGAACGAAAACCCGAGTCTTCTACACTTTATAATATCAAGGACTAAATAAATAAAAGAAGATGAATTCAAAGTCCGTGTCGAGCTGACAATGTCTCTGACCCCATGTCAGAGGGAAGAAGAAGCACAAAAAAAAAAAAAACCTAACCTAACCTAACCTTTTTTTTGCGGGGAAATCATGGACTACCTCCGCCTGGGGAAAGGCGGAGGGCGTGCCGGACTCTTACCGGCTAAACCACCCCGGTGTCTCTCGCACGCGCGGGGCCGCGGAATCCAAATTCTTCCGCAGCCCCACACTAGTGCTGGCCCGGTCTGTCCGCCTGTCTCCTGCACGGGTAGTGAGGTGTTCAACTACCCCGTGCATCGCCTCAGAGGCGCGCGCCGACACCCGCACGCGCCTCCACCTGGGCCATCGAAGAGGGGGGATTTCAGGTCCCTCGCCCCTGACCCATTCATGGGGCCGGAAAAGGCGTTGTCTTTCCTGCGCTCGGTGCGCCTTCTGCGGCCGGGGAAGGAGTCGAGATCTCCTTCCTGTTCCGCAGTTTCTTCTGCGACATCACGTCTCGCAGAAGGACACCATCATGTCCCACGACTCTGCGCTACCGACCATCTTCCGCACTAAGGCCGGCAGCGACAGATCGCTTCCTACTTCATTTGTGAGGACACGGCGCTGCTCCTCCCAAGCTGCACACTCGGCGAGCGTGTGTTGCGCCGTGTCCTCCCCGCAATGGACGCAGTGGTGGCACCGAGCGTCCGGCTCCCTGTCTATGCGGCACAGGTACTTGCCGAAGCAGCCGTGCCCTGACAGCACCTGCGTCACCCTAAACGACAGGGAGCCGTGCCTTCTCCCGAGCCAGTCGTCGAGTACTGGCCGGATCGCCTCGACGGTAGCGAGGCCGGCGGTAGGGCGTAGAAGCCTTTGCCGCCATTCCGCCACCAAGACCTGACGGAGCTCCTCTCGGCGCAGCGCGATCTGCCGCTGCACCGGCCTCGAGCCCCGTGCCCGCTCTTCCTCGCGCCATCGATATAATGACGCGAGTACTTTCGCCTCTAAGTCCCAGGGCGGGGATCCGGCCAGGACGCAAGCCGCCTCGTAGGAAATCGTGCGATACCCGCGGACGACTCTGACGGCCATCGCCCTTTGCGGTTTACGCAGCATGGCGAGAGTGCTGGCCGTCATGTCCATCGCCCACACAGGGGCCCCATACAGGGCCATAGACCGCACGATTCCCACGTACAACCGCCTACAGGCGGCACTCGGGCCCCCCAAGTTGGGAAGCAACGTTGAAAGCGCGCCCGCTGCACCCATCAATTTGGGCGCCAGCCGCCGGAAGTGGGGTCCGAATTCCCATCGGCTGTCGAGCACCAATCCCAGATATCATGGTGGACTCGACAGCTATCCGGCCCGCTGACCAGGATGTGTGATCCCGAGGCGGCGCGCGTCGAGGCCATGGAAATCGATGGCTCCTGACTTGTTTAGGGCCACCCAGGCCCAGGCGCCGGATGCGGTTCACCACTTGTGACACTGCAGCCGTGGCAACCAACGCTGCCTCCTGAACCTAACTTAACCTAACCTAACCTTTTTTTTTTTTTTTGGGAAATCATGGACCACCCGCCTGGGGAAAGGCGGAGGGCGTGCCGGACTCTTACCGGCTAAACCACCCCGGTGTCTCCTCGCACGTGCGCGGGGCCGCGGGAATCCAAATTCTTCCGCAGCCCCACACTAGTGCTGGCCCGGTCTGTCCGGGCCTCGTCTTCTGCACGGGGTAGTGAGGTGTCTGACCACCCCGTGCATCGCCTCAGAGGCGCGCGCCGACACCCGCTCGCGCCTCCGCCTCGGGTCCATCGAAGAGGGGCGGGGACTTCAAGTCCTCGCCCTGACCATTCATGGGGCCGGAAGAGCGCTTAGTAGCGCCCGCTTTCGCGGCCCCAGCGGCGGATCTGGTCTCTGGCCCGCCGCCAACCAGCTTCGGCTTCCGCAGCCCCACACCAGTGCTGGCCTGGTCTGTCCGGGCTTCGTCTCCTGCACGTGGTAGTGAGGTGTTCAACTACCCCGTGCATCGCCTCGAGGCGCGCGCCGACACCCGCACGCGCCTCCGCCTCGGGTCCATCGAGGGGGCGGGACTTCAAGTCCTCGCCCTGACCCATTCATGGCCGGAAGAGCGCTTAGTAGCGCCTGCTTCCTGGCCCCAGCGGCGGATCTGGTCTCTGGCCCACCGCCAGCTGTTTCAGCTGCGGAGGGTAGGAGAGCGGCGCCTCGCAATACCGACACCTCTCCCCGCGGCCCCACCACCACCGCATCAACGGTGCGGCCCCGTCTGAGTCGCGGAGGATAGGCGAGTGGCGCATCGCCATACCAACACCTCTTTCTCCGCGACTTCCACCTCGGCTGCAGCGGTAAGGGAAGCGACCAACCTCCCGCAGCAGCCCACTGTCACACATCCGAAGTGGCCTCGCCAAGCCCACACGGAGTGGCCACCTCGGCCGGCCCTACACCTCGGGCCAGCCAAGGGGTTCCTCTTTGTTCACCGTGGTGACCGCCACGGTTACTAAGCCCCGCCACGACAAGGCGGAACCCGTTCGGGGAACCTAACCTAACCTTTTTTTTTTTTCGGGAAATCTCATGGACTACCTCCGCCTGGGGAAAGGCGGAGGGCGTGCCGGACTTACCGGCTAAACCACCCCGGTGTCTCCTCGCACGTGCGCGGGGCCGCGGGAATCCAAATTCTCCGCAGCCCCACACTAGTGCTGGCCCGGTCTGTCCGGGCCCGTCTCCTGCACGGGGTAGTGAGGTTCGACCACCCTGTGCATCGCCTCAGAGGCGCGCGCCGACACCCGCTCGCGCCTCCGCCTCGGGTCCATCGAGGGGGCGGACTCTCAAGTCCTCGCCCTGACCCATTCATGGGGCCGGAAGAGCTTAGTAGCGCCCGCTTTCGCGGCCCCAGCGGCGGATCTGGTCTCTGGCTCCGCCGCCAACAAGTTTCGGCTGCGGAGGGTAGGAGAGCGGCGCCTCGCAATACCGACACCTCTCCCCGCGGCCCCACCACCACCGCATCAACGGTGCGGTTCCGTCTGAGTCGCGGAGGATAGCGAGTGGCGCATCGCCATACCAACACCTCTTCCTCCGCGATTCCACCTCGGCTGCAGCGGTAAGGGAGCGGACCAACCCTCCCGCAGCAGCCCACCGACACATCCGAAGTGGGCTCGTCGAGCCCACACGGAGTGGCCACCTCGGCCGGCCCTACACCGGCCAGCCAAGGGGTTCCTCTTGTTCACCGCGGGCGACCAAGCCACGGCTACTAAGCCCCCGCCACGACAAGGCGGGAACCCGTTCGGGGAACCTAACCTAACCTAACCTAACCTGAGTTCCGTGTCAACTGCCGTCCCGAACGCCACGTTTTTGAGTCGTTCCGCGATAAAAATTCGGAAAATAGGTTTTTAAGTCCGATTTCGGTTTGCGATATACCAAAAGTTGCGTCTTGACTCGCGGTTCAAGTAAGTGAAAACTGTTAGAAAATCGGAGCTGTGGTAAAAAGTTATTGTGAAAAAGTGATTTTCAAAAGTGAAAATCTTTGAAGTGAAACGCTGTGCGATTAGGCGCTTTACCTAACTTTTTAGAATGTGGCTTTGAAGCTGTTATTGGCCCCTACGTATATGCAAAAGTTGAGATTTTTCTGAAGTATAGTTTCGGAGAAAAACGTAAAAAAACAAGTGCCACGTGTTCACGTGTTTTGTGATGCAGAATTGTGCGGCTACTTTTGAAGTTGCATTCTGGTAGCAAACGCGTAGAGGAGGCTGGAACAACTTTCGAAACTTTTATAAGTTAAGTGGGTAAAAAATTATTAAACTTTTAAACTTTGTCAAAATTTGATAATTAAATTATTCAAAAACTAAAGTGACGACCCCTAATTTTTATAGTGTGGATTTGAAGTTATTATTGGTCTCTACATATGTGCAAAATTTGAGATTTTTGTGAATAATAGTTTCGGAGAAAACCGCAAAAAAACAAGTGCCACGTGGGCACGTGTTCTGTGATGCAGAATCGTGCGGCTACTTTTGAAGTCGCACTCTGTTAGCAAACGCGGTGAGGAGCCGGGATCAGTTTTTGGAACTATTTTAAGTTTATTGGTTAAAAAAATATTGAACTTTTAAATTTTGAAAAAATTTGTTAATTAAATTACTCATAAACGCAATTGAAAACCCCTAGTTTTATAACGAAATTGGGTTAAGAGGAATATAGTTAATGTATATATGAAAATTTAGATTTTTGTAATAAGTAGTTTTTAAGTTTTAACGTAATAAAAATTTAACGTGAAAACACACTTACACGTGCTCCCACTTCTGGACCTCTGCGGCTTTTTTGAAATCAAATTAAAGATAGAACTATAAATCTTTAGAATATTGCCGTTTTTAGATTTTAAAATTCGCTTGTTATAGAGATATTAAATTTTCTTATTTTTAGATTATTTCGGCCTATATGAAAATAATTAATAATTGTTTTTATTGCTAAGTACAGTCACAATATCCTTACCTAGAGCTATCCATAGAGCCCAAACACGATCTGTTTACCGTTCAGCGTTCCAAAGTTAGAGAAATTGATCAAAATTGGCCGCCATATTGGAAATTTGTTTTGCTAGATTTCTCGCGAACTAGTTGGCCGGGGAGGGTCGTGCTTGGCCTCATTTTGATCAGGGTTGCCTGAAGGAGCCAAATCTATAACCAGGCAGCATCTCAGTAGGTGGCCACACCTGAGGAACACACAGCCCATCTCATTCCTTACAAATTAAGCCCAAGCTCGAAGCATTTTACGCATTAATAACCGATCTAGAGCAAAACAAAACTACGGTCGGCCTTATTGGAAAATTTTAAGCTTTCACAGCTCCGGCACTATTCAATCAAATCCGGTCGTGTTTGGGCTTAAACAACAGCTTCAGACAGGCTTTCCATACCAATACAAGTTACATTAATAGCTTGATCTCGAGAAAACATAATAATGTCCAGTAAGTCAACCACATCAGTTGCTGGCTCGACCAAATCAGGGTATCTAGGACAAGCAGGGCCGCTAGTCCAACTCTCAGTACGGCTCTACGCAAAAGGTCCTCATACAGAACGCAGCCACGTCTAGCAAAACAACAGAGGATATCCCATTTACCAGAGGTTACTCCGTCAGTGAACTGTGCCCTGAAACAGCCAGCCTTGTGCTGACCAGTAAGAGCACCCAGGGTGAGAGTGACCTTATAAAACAGCTTGTGATAGCAGCAGAAGAGAGGCTGAGTTGGAGGCGTAGTTCACTGACAATGGACATGGAGAAGGAACTAGAAACTTTGAGCCAGTGCAAGCCGACCTGAGAAACGGATGATGACTGGTCCGAGGCCGACAGCATCATTAGTAGCAATAGTAGAAGGTCTAGCATACTCCTCCATCTTTCAAGCGCGCTGGTATTTCTATGGACCTTGCTACTCAACGTGCTAACGAATTCTTGCTTTCGGAAAAGAAGCCCTTGAGAAAGCGGGTAATATGGGCGGAATGCAAGAGCGAGGTACACGACTGTCTCCAAGGTCTATACGAAACGGTGCTGAAGTTTTCTGATTCCCTCACGTCACCGGCTAGCTCTGGAGCAGGAAAAGTCGAGCGGCGAAAGAGTTAGTTAGAATCGAAAGGGCCCATAATAGACAACTTACGGAAATACAAGTATCTCATTACAACATGATAAAGGAAACGTATGAGGCTATAACAACCACAGGAAAGGCTGTTGAGGCAATTCGCAGCTGGCTAAACTTTGAGATGGATGAACCATTAAAGACCATCATCAAAATTGAAGGAGAGGTGCTGGTCTAGTAGCCAAATCCCAGACACAATTAACTATGAGTGGTTTGACTACACATCACGGGTCTTGTAATGGAAACTTCACTAACCTGACTGAAAAGTTACAGACATGGCCGATCAGCTTAAGAGCTTATGGTTGTCAGTTAACGAACTAACCAAACTTCACATTGACTCTCAGACACCAGCCCAGACTGAACATAAATCACAAAAGACCCCGCATCGGAGCAATTATGAATCATCCACAAGCAACCAAAGAGATGATACTAACACTGCAAAACAAAACAACCACCTCCAAACAAACAAGTTGTGCATACGAGATGATCTTGAAGCAGTGATGCAACTGATTATTCACATGATCCAAACACTTCTATTAGAGATCAATGAACTAAAAGAAAGTAACACTGCTCAAACTGTAATCCAAGGAAACCTGGGACTGGGCACTGAACTTGCTATGGCTGATATCAAGAGAGAGTAGATGAGCTAAGAAGAGACTATGATGATATTCACAATAAAACGGAAATACGAACGATGTTAATACAACATCGCCACAAACAATGGCAATCAAGCCTAATTCACACAAACTGACTTACGCAGAAGCAACTGGGACACCCTGATACGCTATGATTATTGAGTCCATTGACCCACGATCAACGTGCGATGAAATTATGAAACAAATTAGAAAAGATGTCGACCCTGTGGAACTTGGCGTGCGGGTAAACAAAATTACAAAACTCAGGAATCAGAGAGTAGTCATTAATTGCGATTCCACCAGGATCGACAAATACTAAAAACAGCAATAAGAGATACATGCAGTAAGATAACGGTATCAACACCAACCGTTAAACATCCACAGTTGCGCCTCATAGGAGTAACAAATGACCTTAATAATGACAAACTGGTTAAAACAATAATGACCCAAAACTCCAAACTAATTTCTAATCTGAACGATGAACAGAAACACGCTAAAATTCTCCGAAGGACAAAAGGAGAACGAGCGATTTGACTAATGTCATAGTGGAGGTTTCATCATCAATGTGGTCCTACTAAAAGACCAAAGCTTGTATTGGCTACCAGGTAATCCCCTGTGATAGACCAGTCCCCACAACCCAATGTTACAAGTGCCTAGGTTCAGCCATAAGGCAAAGGACTGTACAAAAGGTTTGAACTGTGGGTACTGCTCTGGTAGTCGACACGAAGGCTTGTCCTAACAGGAGCTCTGCACCTGTGCACAAACTGTAAGACATCAGGAAAAGAAAATTGCACACCCCGCATATAGCCCTGAGTGCCCAGAATGGCAAAATGGGACAAGATAGCAAGAAGCTCCGTTTCATACTGTTGAGAGTAAGACTATTCAAGTAATAACACAGTAACTTTAAGCCCTTCCGGCGATGGCAAAAATATTAAAATCGTACAGTATATCTGATCGTGGCCGCGCGGCTACACTTGAGTGTGTGTTACGCGCTGCCACATCCAGGGTTACTCGTTAATATTAATGCAGGAACCCTATGTTGAGCTAAGGCACACTAACCGTGGGTTCACAGTATCGCGTTATTCAGAAAATTATCATGATTTAACCAAGCCAGTGAGATCAGCAATCGTTGTCACAGATCCTAATATCCAGTTCACAATGAATCCTAGCATGTTAACCGAAGATATTGTAGGTGTAGAATTAAGAATAGTTAATTATAAAATAGGTTTTGTTAGTATTTATTTACATGAAAAAGGCAACATCGAAGAAGACCTGTCAACATTGAAGAGAGAATTGTAGAAGCCATGAATACAGATGATATTATTATCGGAGGTGACGCGAATGCAAGCAGTATCGTGAGATAGATAGAGAAGATAATGGAAACCGTGGCTGAACTCAACCTAGAAATATTAAACACAGGAAAACACCCTACCTTCAGTGTTTACTGTTCAGTCGTTAATCGTTGTTGATGGCGGCCGCTCGCGGACTGGGCAGAGACGTCGAACCGACATATCGATGGTCCGACAGCGTCTCCACCTCTGCGGCGACACGCCAGTCGCGGACTCGGCTGGCGACAGAGGCCAGCGAGCGAGACATCCACTATCGACCCGCCCGCTGCCGCACGCACGTGTATTCCGAACCCTGATTCAGGACGACCAGACCAGTCGTCACCGTCCACTCTTCAGCATCTTGCCCCGAGGGTCAGTGACCGGAGATCCCCACGCCGATGACTTGGCGTCGAGATCTCCGAGCACCAGAACAGGACGAGGGTGATAGCGGCCTACGACGGCGCCCAACTCGACAAGGAAACCTCAAAGTCGGCGAGACTCTTGTTGGGGAGAAATACGCCTTACAATAACGATGCCGTCCGAGACCGCAGCAACCCAGCTGCGGCCCCGAGACGGTCGATCAGAGTCTAATAATGGCCACCAAACCGTCAGCGCATTCCAACCAGTTGTCACGGGCGGGAATGAAGTACGGTTCGGCGACCACAGCCACGTGAATCGACCACTCTGCCATGCTCTGAGTAGGAGATTCTGAGCTCTGGCACGGTGGTTGATATTGCCCTGGAGAAAATGGAATTGTGCCGTTACTGACATTCCATTCCCTCGGCAACGGTCCTGGGCCGGAGTCGGTCATGAGCTGCTACCTGCGGGGCAGCGAGGTTAACCCGGCAGGCTTAGTGCCCTCTTTCTTTTTTCTTTTTGGCCTTGTTGGCAGGCGCCCCACAGGCCCTCCGCCTACTCTGTGCCCGCTGGCCTTCCCGCAGCAGAACAAAGGCTGCAGTTAAGCGCCGCGGTGCACAGGGCCGCCTGGCCAGGCTGGCCGCAGCGATAATAGAGGTCACTACGGTCAACCTCGGCGGTGCACTTCGCCCGGACGCCCATTTTCCAGGCACCGAAGCACCGCAAAGGCCGGGGCTGTAGTAGCTTGGTCCTTGCTGCCACCCAGCCTACCAGCAATCTGCCGCTATCGGCGATCTTCTTCGCCGACGCTACAGGGCACCAAACCCAGACCGCGCCGAGTCCGGTGGCGTCGGTGCGTATATCGCCAGCCCGCACCTTGTCCGACGGACACTTCCGCTTCTGGCAACGGCCGCCACCACCTCCTCAGAGGTCACCGAGTCGTCCAGGCCAGCAACCGCACCACTGTTTTCCATTGGTCTGAGACCCGACTCCCAGGGTTGAGGACCTCTCATCTTGGCGGCCAGCGCATCCGCCTTTTCGGCACTGCTGCCAGTACCAGCCACCTCGAACAGCCGCGCACCCGTGACAGCCTGCTTGAGGGTGATGGACTGAAGCGCCAAGATCTGATAATTTGATCTTGGCCTTGGCCTCGGCGATGACCGATCAGCCGTTACGCCACGCCCACAGCTCCGCTGCAACGTTAGCGTCACAGTATTGGACCGCGGAACATGCACAGCCGGTCTCTTTGCGACCGTTTTGGCAGTCCGCCGCGCAGGTTTAGGAGCCGTCTTTGCGGTTCCACCTGGGCGTAGCTGCTGCGGCCTTCTTGGCGGCTTTGCGGGCCTCTTTGCGGCCCACGACTTTCGCCCAGGTCTCACCCTAGACCTGGCAGTCGGGCTGGTCACCGAGGGGCTCTCCGCGGGCTTTTTGTTACCCTCCGCGGGCTTCCCTTTGAGGCGCAAGTCTCGGCGGCCTCAGTCCTCCGCGTGTCAGCTGCCAAGGCGGACGGAGGATTTCGCCGGGAGACGCCGAGAAATTGCCTCCAGCCGAGCGTTAACCATGCGCCCGCACTGAGCATGCAGAGCCGGACAATGCGCTCGACCTTCGTCGGTACGAGGGCTTGCCGGTCGCGGTGCGGGAGTCGGGGCCACT
Source organism: Parnassius orleans (assembly GCA_029286625.1). Classification (NCBI taxonomy): domain Eukaryota; kingdom Metazoa; phylum Arthropoda; class Insecta; order Lepidoptera; family Papilionidae; genus Parnassius; species Parnassius orleans. The sequence goes on along the minus strand of JAGSMP010000425.1, from coordinate 254,738 downwards.
ACAGGTCGTGTCGGTGGACGTGCGTCGCTGTTGCTGCTCGCTTAGCGCAGCGACTTGACGCCGGAGGTCCTCCAGGTCATTTCTGAGGCGGCTGTTTTCCCAGCTTTGCGACCTCGTCAGAGGCCGTCCTGTTGAGGAGGATGCCAACCGCCTCCTGATATCAGCGGCAGCCTCTTTAAGCCACGGGTGAACGTTCCTTTCAGGCTGCCGGACTTGGTGGCAACCTTCAGGACTAAGTCTACCCCATCCAGAGCCAGCTGGCTCAAGGCCACCGCAGATGGCTCTCCCCCTTCCGCTGCAAGAGCAGCTCGTCGCTCGCAAGCGCGTCGGGCCATTTCCGATACTTCGTCGGCCGCGACGGCTTTGCGCTGCTCCCTCTTGGTGGCGTTGAGCTCCGCCTTTGAGCTCCCCAGCGAGGCACAGCTTTCACCGCCATCGCCAGGGTCCTCCGTAGTGAACCCTATGTCACTTTCTGCTTCACTAGCCGCCGAGGTATTGGAGCACACGAACCGTCCGTGCTTATCCTCCGCGGCTGGCGCACCGCCCTCTCGATGCCTGTCGAACCCTCCCGAAGTCAGCAACTTGGGGCCGGCAGACCTTCCTCGTCTGAAGATCGGACACTGGATGTTTCAGCGGAAGACGTCCCACGCGACCGATTTCCACCGCTTCCAGTATCCGATCCAGCCTTTTTTCAGCCTCTACTGTTTTGAGTATGGAGGAAATAAAAAGTCCATCCGAGCAGCGCCTCCTTTGCCCGGATAAGCCTATGCGTAACCCGTCAAGGGTGTCGGCCGGTACCCCGACGGGGGCAACGCTAACGACTGAACATTTACCCATCAGCCATGCAGCTCCTCACGGCGTGCCACGCTTGAGCTTCGGGTGATTTTTTAAAGAGGTTATCATCCTCGCGACTAACCTAACCTAACCAGTTGCACTCAAACGCCGTTCCATACGCAGCATTTTTGAGTCGCCCGCGTTCGAAAATCTAAGTGTTAGGTCAGTGCACCAAATTAATAGTGCTATACACCATTAGACGCGTCTCGTCGAGACGAAGACAGTGGTCAGTTTTAAAGTGATAAAAGTGAACACACTTGTTATTGTGGAAAACTGGTTTTATAACCAAAAACTTGATAGTGAAACGTTGCTCGATTACGATCGATGACATACTGTTTTTATAGTGCCTAAAGTAGCGTCTTGACGAGTTTGAGCGCCTAGCCACTAACTGGATTTTTTCGACGTCTGCGCACTGAGATATTTTCGGAAATCCAAACCACGTGGATGCGTGTTTTGGATTGGATGCTGTGCGGCTAATTCTGACGACGTATTTCGGAAGAAGACATAGCGAGATGGCGATGGGTTCGAAGAAGAGATAGGCGAAGCGTCTGACACCTCGAACATAAAAATTGGATGACAATATAGAAGATATCACGCTTTGAAGACACCGTTTTTCATCCGGTTTTCAAAGGTGAATAACTTTGGTTTTTCAGTGACGACATATGTATATATTGACTTTATTTAAATAAGTACTTAAAGGCCTAGCGAACAGTGTAAAAATTTTAAATTTTGAGTGTAAATATAATATTAATAGAATTTTACAAAACTAGATATAAACACGTGGAGGCTGAAACCACTCCTGAAAATTCTGAAAATAATACGGAAAATTTATAAACCTATTTATATTATCCCCAAATTTTTCAAAATTTTTCCTTTTATAGTTTACAAATTAGAGGCGATTTGCGGTTCTTGGTTTTCATAATCAAACTTTCAAAATTCAAAACTCAAAATACTTCAGAACATTAAATATAAAAATACATTTTATGAAAGTACAACTTATACTTTACATATATAAATTTTTTCAGAATTTTCGGATAAGCTGTTTTAGAGATAAGAAGTTATTTGTGTGAGCTAGGAGGTCCTGAAAACTGCACGATAACTGTGTTTTCAGTTTACAGGAAAACGGAGCCTCCTAGCTCAATTCTGACAAATTTTTCGGGCCCCCCCCTTAACCCACTCTTCACATAATCAAGTGGACGGATAGTCTTCGGCCCCCACCGGATCATTTTGACCTATTTTCAACCCCCTACCCCTAAGTTGATATATTGACTTAGTCTCTGGGGGATGAAAAATATTAAACAGCAATAACTCAAAAACGAGGCGGCCGATTCGAACTGGGTTTTTTGTAAAGAGATCCACAACTGCAGACCACTCATCCTATGTAGATAGACTCTACATAGAGACTATCAAATAATTGTATATTATATATTTTTTATATTTTTATTTATTTTATTATTATTGTTAGTACTAAATAATTAGAATTTAAGTGTGACCAGCTGTGGTGTTAGTTACAAAAATTAAAATTATAAAAATAGATTATAGATGCGACTCTAGGTAGAGCAAAATTAAAAAGTGTAATTAAATTGACAATTAATAGTAGGGATAACAGACTGACTCTACATGGCGTCAAATATAATAATAGAGAAACTAGCGATCATAAGTTTTAAGAAAACTGCTGGAATTAAATTAAAATAGTGTGACAATTACAATTAAAATTAAAAGATAAAAAGCGAAAGTAGAGTAACTCTACATAGAGAGAAAAATTTTTATATCGCGGAAATAGAATTTTGCTGATACCACAGTACGAACTCACCATAGCCGTATCGAACTGTATATTTTATAACTTATACAAACTTTTAAAATTTTTAAATTTATAACTTAACAAAAAACTTTTTATTTGTAAAATTTTTTATTATATTTACGTAACAAGGACGCGTTCCCCTGACCATGTTTGGCCTCCGCACTCCTGTGAAAAAGATAGAGGACAGTACTCAGAGCTCTCCAAAAGGGACGGAGGAGACAGAACCATCTCCTAAATTAAATCAAATGACACAAGTCTCCAGTGTAAGGAGAAGTATTGGAGAGTGGGAAGCAGTAAAAGCAGATGTTGAAATTGGAAAACAAACCTCTCCCAAAAAGGCAGTCCCGGTGACGCGCCAGAAACAAAAAATCGTACCATCACAAGAAGCAAGAGGAGCAACACGTAGAGTCTTAGTAGAGTCGACAGAAGAATCACCAAAAATAGAGACAAAATATGCAGATCGCCTGACGGAGGCAAGGGCTTGCCTAAATAAGGCGAAATTGCACCTCAACAACTCGCGTAACCTCAGGACAGATATAAAAACTGAGGTTACCCAGGCGATTGATAGACTCTACCAACTGGTCAAAGAGGCAGAGGCAGGCAAAAACACAGGGAAAGAAAGAAAAACAAAAGAGCAAGAGAAAAAAGACGACAAATCGGTAGATGACCATGACAACAGAAAGTCAGAAGAACATAGTAAATTAATGAAGAGGCTGGAAGAACATGGCAAACTCCTGGAAGAAAACAAGAACGAAATGGAAAAACTTAGAGAAGAACTAAAAAAGCAAGAAAATAAGGAAGAAAGGTTACATACCTTTCTCTTCCTTATTTTCTTCTAGTATATTGGCAGGACCACCGAGGAGACAGCCTCAGCATAATACGACCATGCACTCGGTAGCAATAACATCAACGGATGAGAAGGAAACGGGAGAGCAAGTGATGGACCGAATAAGAAAAGCAATAAATGCTAAAGAAGAAGGGTTAAAAATAGACAAGATCAGGAAAGCAAGAGATAGGAAGGTATATATAAATAGTGGGATGCTGCACCCAGGAGGAAATAAATAGGTAAAGGAGAGGATAAAGAACGTTAGTAAGAGCTTAAATGTTGACGACATAAAGAATAAGGATCCACTGGTTATACTGAAGGACGTTGCAGTATAACACAGATGAAGAAATAATTAAAGCAATAAAGAACAGAACAAACAGCTGTTCAAAACATAGAGGAAAAGAGAACAGAATGGAGGTCAAATAGGAAAAAATCAGAAACCCGCACACAACTCATATCGTGGTGAGAGTGTTACCCCAGATATGGAACAGCCTAATAGAGGTTGGTTTGATCCATATAGACCTCCAGCGAGTAAGGGTAGAAGATCAGTCCCCTCTTATACAGTGCTCGCGGTGCCTGGGGTAAGGCATAGTAAGCGTTTATGTAGTGACCAACAGATGTTTGTAGTCACTGTGGAGGAGCCCACACCTTAAAGCGGAATGTGCTGACTGGCTGGGTGAAATGCCGTCATGCAGAAACTTTAAGGCAAAAATGGAGAAAAGACCACAATGCCTTCAGTGTAGACTGCCCCATAGAAGGAAATGGAGACATTGGCAAGGTCCACTGTGGCATATTGTTGAGGTGCTCCAGACCAAACTGAACTCAATCCAAGTAACCACCGATATCACGCGGTCCAGGCAAATCTCCAAAGGAGCGAGCTAGCTACGGCCGAACTAATCATCGAGGTAACCAAAAATAAGACATTGTTTGCCTTAATCCAGGAACCATACATTGGTCGCATTGGCGAAATGAAGAGTCATCCAGGTACAAGGTAGTACAATGTAACAGAGCCTAAAAACACGGACAAAGTGATAAAGGCAGCCATTGTGCTATTCGACGACACCATGGCATAACCCAGTGCTCTGACCTGACAACAGAAAACATAGCAGTCGCTAAACTGAGGACAGGGGCCTGGGAAATGGGAGTGGTGTCTGTCTACCTGGAGGAGAAAACCAGTCGAACCTTACCTGGATATGATAGGTAGCAGGCCTAGGAACTGGAAACGTGATACTCGGTGGAGATATAAACGCTTGGAATACTTGGTGGGGAAGCCGGGAGACGGATAAGAGGGGAATTGAAGTAGCAGCCGAGCTGGATGAAATAGAGCTCCACATAATGAACAGAGGGACTGAGCCCACATTCGACACGATCAGAGGTGGGAAGAGATTCTCCAGCTGTGTGGATGTGACAACCTGCTCGACGAGCCTGCTCGGAAGAATAGACAACTGGAGACTGTCAGAAGAAGTAACCAGTTCGGACCACAGGGCAATCCTATTCGAGATAAATTTAGAAAAATCAATAAGTACAGACATAAAGAGAACCACTAGAAAATTTAATACAAAAAGAGAACTGGGGTAGTTTTGAAACTCCCAGATTAACAAAGAAAAGAAATAAATAATATACAGATACAAAAAATTGTAACTAGAGATAAACTTGAAACGAAAATAAGAGAATACACAGAAGCAATAGTAGAAGTCTGCGAAAACAGCATACCTAAAGTCAAAAACATAAAACGAATGGGATTGCCTTGGTGGACCGAAGAGTTGACTCAGAGAAAAAAGGAAGTCTCCAGGATGAAACGCCGTATATCGTGTGCAGCACCAGTACGCCGAGAGTGGGTCGTCGAGCAGTATATTAAAACAAAAGAAGAATACCATCAAGAAGTAAAGAATGCACAGACCGCCAGCTGGAAGGACTTCTGTAACAAACAGGAGAGGGAATCTATGTGGGACGGGATTTACAGGGTAATAGGCCGCACAACCCATAGACAGGAGGATATCCCTCTTGTTAGAGATGGCAAGATCTTAGAGAACGCAGAAGCAGCAAGACACCTGGCAGAGACCTTCTATCCAGACGATAAAACCCAGGAGGATGACGCGGAACACAAGCTGATAAGGAAAGCAGCGGAATTAGTAAATGTAGGGTCACTTGATGACTCAAGTCATCCACTTTTTACGGTGGAGGAGCTTATGTGGGCCGCGTCTAGCTTCAACCCCAAAAAGACTCCAGGAAATGATGGTCTCACAGCCGATATCTGCGCAGCGGCCATTGCCCTGAACCCGATACTGTTCTTGGCACTAGCCAACAAATGTTTGGAATTAGCACATTTCTAATAATAATAATAATAATAATAATAATAAGGCGTAGGAAGTGACGACCCCATCGCCCGCTGACGTAACAGTTAAGTGACAAAACTGCTACGTCGGCGCAGTCAGTCAGCACCTGCCAAGAGGTGTGAGCGCCGTGCCTCGGCAGAATTGAGGGTGCAAAAGCCTGTTTGTGCTTACGGCCACCATTAAACGGTGCCGGGCCTGGCGTCTCTAACTGACGCCCATTTTATGGATGATGGAAAATAATAGAAAGCGCATAGGGCCGCTGCCTGGGGATCGCCAGGGCGCGTCTGGAGCTGGCGCTGACGCGGCAGCATGCGGCCGCCAGCCGAGCGCGAGGTACTGCAAGACCACCCAGCAGTCCTCGCATCCATCATCCCCACCAGATGGCTTGGTGTCGGCAGGGTCCTCTCGACTCGGCAAGCGGCACCGCAGCTGGGAGTACGCCGCATGCGTTGACAAAAATATGAACATAAACGCATTGCGGGCGTACTATAGGGCGAAAGGGGAAGAAACTGGAGGAACAGCGTATCGGGCTCGTACCGCTTTTGCTGAGCTGGTCCGTCTGTTCCCGTCACAGCAAAAACCAGACCGAGTTCACATCATACGCTCGAAAATATTTGATGATGCCGAACTCGAACGACTACGGCGTGAGGCTATTCCTCATCGAATGAACCAGCTATAGCTGGGGATGCGGCCCTAAGGCCATAGACCAGCAGCCATATGTGGAAGCCGCCATGGATCTTCCGCTTTGGTTGATCAGGCGATGATGGAATGGTCACCCAAGAACTAGAGCAGATGAGGAGTAAATTGAGCAGGCGATTGTGGAAACGCGCTGTACGCCTCGAAATCGACCGCGACCCCACGCATAACCCTAAGCAAGCGGAATCGGGATGTCGGACGGCCCTGAACCCATTGCTGGCAACCTTTTGGAAACCAGCGGACCTTTGCGATACGGACTCAATACTTTTGGCGCCGCATTGGCAGTTTGCCGTATTGTTGGTGCAAACTTCCCACGTCTGGACGTGCTATGGGCAAAGTAGCGCTATCCCAGCCTGGCGAAGAAGGATTGAGGACCGTATCGCGCGCAAGGGCCCTCATCGGCAGACTGATAAGCTTCAGGTCGGGCAACAATAGGCCGAGAATTTACGCACCGTCAGGATGGCGTTTGCTGGGACAAATATCAGTTTGTTCAGCCGGATATAACGCAAAACTGACGGAGCGCATAGACGACCTGAAGCAGAGAATCGCTGTTGGGGAAGCGGATTCGGCGATATACCGAGAGGTCGACACGGTTCAACCAGAATCGTCTCTTCCAGAGTGATCAGAAGAGGCCTATGAATCATTGAGCGGCCGATGAGTGCGTGGAACGGGCTCAGCACCAAATCAGGCCGACACTATCGCATTCTGGGCGGCCTGTGGTCAGAGCCCGTAAACCACAGCGAGGCCCTGGACGGAAGTTGTGGCGAGTCAGTGTGCGAAGTTACGCCCATGGACCCCGTCATCATAACGCCGGATGACGTAGCTGAGGCGGTCCGTAGGGCCACGAACTGGAAAAGTCCGGACCGACGGACTGCATCACTACTGGCTGAAGGGGTTCGTGGTGTGTCACGCTGTGCTCGCCCGACAGTTTCAAGAGGCTCGACCAAAAGTCACTCCGGAGCCTCTTCACTACTGGATCACCATTTGGTTCCTAATGACCGGATTCCACAGACCCGAGCAAATACCGCCCCATAACCCGTCTACCTACCAAGATAAGAACATCCGTTTTGAGCGCGAGAATCACCGTCACCTGAACGCAAATCAGGTGATGTCGCGCGCTCAAAACGGATGTCGGGGCGGTGGTCGTGAACCAAGGAACCACCTCATTGACGCGGTCATTGGCAAGGTGGTTAAACGTAACCGTCGGAACCTCTCCGCCGCCTGGATAGACTACAAAAAGGCATTCGACTCGGTGCCTCACATATGCTTAAGAGGGTCCTCGAGCCGTACAAGGCTGACTGTACAGTTCGAGACTCGGGCAGTGTATGGGGCAATGGAGTACGATCCTTTGTCATCTAGGCGAGCGGATGACGGCTGCAGAGAACCACATAAGGACAAGAAGGTATCTTCCAGGGCGATTGTTTGAGTCCAATCTGAGTTTTGCTCTCCCTGAACCCTCTCAGTACCTTACTGGAGGACCTGGAGGGGATTTCAGCTTCGAAAGGAGGCAAAAGTGACCCAACTTTTCTATATGGATGATCTCAAATTATTTGCCTCCAGTCGCTCCCATCTTATGGAATTGCAACATCACTTGTGATTTTAGTAATTCTATTAGAATGGGGCTGGGGACGGATAAGGTGCGGTCCTCCATGTTGAAAGGGAAGTTGTTACACCGAGGGCATAGACTTATCTATGCCCATCAACATAAGGACCCTTTCTGAGGCTGAAACATACCGATACCTGGGTATGTCACAGAACATCGGTATCGATGAGGCGGGTATGAAGCAGTCAGTTTGCGATATGTTTTATGCACGCTTGACCAAAGTGCTTAACAGCCTTTGTCCGGTGTGAATAAGACACACGCATATAACGGTTATCATGCCTGTTCACATATACCTTTGGCATACTTAGTGGACTCAAACTGAACATAACGCCCTGGATAGAAAAGTCCGCACTACTATGACGTCCCATAGGATGCATCACCCGAGATCGTCGATTATGAGGCTGTACTGCTGCGGAAACATGGTGGGCGTGGTTTTTGCGCGCTTACCATGCATAATCGCGAAGTGTGCAGCCCGTAATTACTTTCTGACGAGATCGGATGATCCATTCTATAGGGACGTCATTTCTTGTGATAAAGGACTTACCTCTATCCTTGGCCAACGAGCAATGGCAAGACCCGGCAGTACAGAGTATTTCCGACCGGGAGACCGTATGGAAGGAGAAGGAGCTCCACGGGAGGTTCTACAAGGCTCTACATGTGCCGTAGACACAGTTGCCTCCTCCACTGGCTACGTTTTGACCTCTTTGGGGAAACCGAGGGTTTTGTCTGTGATACAGGATCAGGTTATTAAGACCAACAACTATCGGAGATACATCCTAAGGGATGGCACCGTCGACATCTGTCGAGCTTGTCGCCATCCCGGTGAGTCACTTAGGCATGTCATCTCCGGTTGTTCGGCGCTTTCAACTCTGAGTACGCACAGGCACAACTTAGTAGCCAGAATTTACACCAGGAGCTCGTTTGAAATGCGGTCTCGTGGACCGGAAATTGCCGTATTACGTACTTGCCGGAAGCCGTGCTTGAAAATGATCGCGCCAGGTTTCACTGGGACCGGCCATCATCACAGACAGGACTATTCTTGCGAATAAGCCTGATATTGTGCTGATGGACCGGGCACAGTCAAGATATTTTGGTCGACATCACCATTCCATGACGAGAACCTCGTGAAAGCCGAAACAGATAAGCGAACAAAATATCTGGACCTGGCTCACGAGGTGACCGACATGGGGTGGACTGCCGACCGAAATTATACCTGTAGTCGTCTCTGAACGGGTTAATCCCAGTCAGCCTCGGGTCATCTGAGGCGACTGGGACTCGTGACGGACCGCTCCAAGCTCAAATGCAGAAGGCGGTGCTCCTCGATACCGCCCGCATCGTCCGCCGGTTTCTCTCCTTTCCTAACCCTCGGCCGTTTGGTCTCCTGCCGAGGGTTTCCATCTGGTTGGGTTTTATTTATTTATGTATTATTTATTTATTTATGTATTATTTATTTGTTTATGTATTATTTATTTATTTATGTATTATTTATTTATTTATGTATTATTTATTTATTTATGTTAGTATATTAAATATGTATTTATGTTTATTTATTATTTCCTTTTAAAATATTTATTCAGCCCAACCAGATGAGAATACTATATAACACCCACAATAATATATAATATAAAATATAAAATATTGATGATGCCGAACTCGAACGACTACGGCGTGAGGCTATTCCCTCATCGAATGAACCAGCTATAGCTGGGGATGCGGCTCCGGGCCATAGACCAGCAGCCATATGTGGAAGCCGCCATGGATCTTCCCGCTTTGGTTGATTCAGGCGATGATGGAATGCCCAAGAACTAGAGCAGATGAGGAGTAAATTGACAGGCGATTGTGGAAACGCGCGTACGCCTCTCGAAAATCGACCGCGACCCACGCATAACCCTAAGCAAGCGGAATCGATGCGTGACGGCCCTGAACCCATTGCTGGCAACCTTTTGAAACCAGCAGGGACCTGCGATACGGACTCAATACTCTTGGCGCCGCATTGGCAGTTTGCCGTATTGTTGGTGCAAACTTCCCACGTCTGGACGTGCTACTGGGCAAAGTAGCGCTATCCCAGCCTGGCGAAGAAGGATTGAGGACCGTATCGTGTGCGCAAGGGCCTCATCGGCAGACTGATAAGCTTCAGGTCGCATAATAGGTCGAGAATTGTACGCACCGTCAGGATGGCGTTTGCTGGGACAAATATCAGTTTGTCTCAGCCGGATATAACGCAAAACTGACGGAGCGCATAGACGACCTGAAGCAGAGAATCGCTGCTTGGGGGCGGATTCGGCGATATACCGAGAGGTCGACACGGTTCAACCAGAATCGTCTCTTCCAGAGTGATCAGAAGAGGCTCTATGAATCATTGAGCGGCCGATGGTACGGAACGGGCTCAGCACCAAATCAGGCCGACACTATCGCATTCTGGCGCGGCCTGTGGTCGGAGCCCGTAAACCACAGCGAGGGGCCTTGACGGAAGTTGTGGCGAGTCAGTGCGAGTGTTACGCCCATGGACCCCGTCATCATAACGCCGGATGACGTAGGAGGCGGTCCGTAGGCCACGAACTGGAAAAGTCCGGACCTCGACGGACTGCATCACTACTGGCTGAAGGGGTTCGTGTGTCACGCTGTGCTCGCCTGACAGTTTCAAGAGGCTCGACCAAAAGTCACTCCCGAGCCTCTTCACTACTGGGATCACTCATTTGGTTCCTAAAGACCGGGATTCCACAGACTCCGAGCAAATACCGCCCCATAATCTACCTACCATAAGATACTAACATCCGTTTTGGCGCGAGAATCACTCGTCACCTGAACGCAAATCAGGTGATGTCGCGCTCAAAACGGATGTCGGGCGGTGGTCGTGGAACCAAGGAACCACCTCATTGACGCGGTCATTGGCAAGGTGGTTAAACGTAACCGTCGGAACCCTCCGCCGCCTGGATAGACTACAAAAGGCATTTGACTCGGTGCCCTACATGGCTTAAGAGGGTCCTCGAGCTGTGCAAGGTTGACTGTACAGTTCGAGACTCGGGCAGTGTATGGGGCAATGAGTACGATCCTTTGTCATCTAGGCGAGCGGATGACGGCTGCGGAGAACCACATAGGATAAGAAGGTATCTCCAGGCGATTGTTTGAGTCCAATCTGAGTTTGCTCTCCTGAACCCTCTCAGTACCTTACTGGAGGACTCCGGGAGGATTTCAGCTTCGGAAAGGAGGTACAAAAGTGACCCACCTTTTCTATATGGATGATCTCAAATTATTCGCCTCCAGTCGTTCCATCTTATGGAATTGCTAAACATCACTTGTGATTTTAGTAATTCTATTAGAATGGAGCTGGGGACGGATAAGGTGCGGTCCTCCATGTTGAAAGGGAAGGGTTACAACCTGAGGGCATAGACTTATCTATGCCCATCAACATAAGGACCCTTTCTGAGGCTGAAACATACCGATACCTGGGTATGTCAGCAGAACATCGGTATCGATGAGGCGGGTATGAAGCAGTCAGTTTGCGATATGTTTTATGCACGCTTGACCAAAGTGCTTAACAGCCTTTTGTCCGGTGTGAATAAGACACACGCATATAACGGTTGGGTCATGCCTGTTCTCATATATACCTTTGGCATACTTAGGTGGACTCAAACTGAACTTAACCCTGATAGAAAAGTCCGCACTACTATGACGTCCCATAGGATGCATCACCGAGATCGTCGATTATGAGGCTGTATTTGCCGCGGAAACATGGTGGGCGTGGCTTTTAAGCGCGCTTACCATGCATAATCGTGAAGTGTGCAGCCCGTAATTACTTTTGACGAGATCGGATGATCCATTCTATAGGGACGTCATTTCTTGTGATAAAGGACTTACCCTCTATCCTTGGCCAACGAGCATGGCAAGACCCGGCAGTACAGAGCATTTCCGACCGGGAGACCGTATGGAAGGAGAAGGCTCCACGGGAGGTTCTACAAGGCTCTACATGTGCCTTTCGTAGACAGCTGCCTCCACTGGCTACGTTTTGGTGACCTCTTTGGGGAAACCGAGGTTTTGTCTGTGCGATACAGGATCAGGTTATTAAGACCAACAACTATCGGAGATACATCTCGGGATGGCACCGTCGACATCTGTCGAGCTTGTCGCCATCCCGGTGAGTCACTTAGGCATGTCATCTCCGGTTGTTCGGCGCTTAACCTGAGTACTTGCACAGGCACAACTTAGTAGCCAGAATTCTACACCAGGAGCTCGCTTGAAATACGGTCTCGTGGACCGAAATTGCCGTATTACAAGTATTGCCTTGCCGTGCTCGAAAATGACCGCGCCAGGCTCTACTGACCGGGCCATCATCACAGACAGGACTATTCTTGCGAATAAGCCTGATATTGTGCTGATGGACTGGGCACAGTCAAGGATATTTTTGGTCGACATCACCATTCAGATGACGAGAACCTCGTGAAAGCCGAAACAGATAAGCGAACAAAATATCTGGACCTGGCTCACGAGGTGACCGACATGTGGGGTGGACCCGACCGAAATTATACCTGTAGTCGTCTCTGCGAACGGGTTAATCCCAGTCAGCTCGGGTCATCTGAGGCGACTGGGACCCGTGACGGACCGCTCCAAGCTCAAATGCAGAAGGCGGTGCTCCTCGATACCGCCCGCATGTCCGCCGGTTTCTCCTTTCCCTAACCCTCGGCCGTTTGGTCCCCTGCCGAGGGTTTCCATCTGGTTGGGTTTTTATTTATTTATGTATTATTTATTTATTTATGTTAGTATATTAATATATATTTATGTTTATTTATTATTTCCTTTAAAATATTTATTCAGCCCAACCAGATGAGAATACTATATAAATACCCAAGATAATAATAATAAAGCAACCGTCAGAACTTCTCACCACCTGGATGAACTATAAAGGCATTCGACAGTGCTATACATGGCTAAGAGGGTCTCGAGCTGTGTACAAGATTGACTGTACAGTTGGGGCTTCCTCCAGGCAGTGTGTAGAACGTGGGTAATCCTTTGTCATCTGAGCGAGCGGATGACAGATATGAAGCCACATAAGGATAAGAGGGTATCTTCCAGGGCGATTGTTTGAGTCCAATCTGGTTTTACTTCTCCTGAACCCTCTCAGTACCTTGCTGGAGGACTCCGGGAGGATTTCAGCTTCGAAAAAGGAGGTACAATGACCCACCTTTTCTATATGGATGATCTCAAATTATTCGCCTCCAGTCGCTCCATCTTATGGAATTGCTAAACATCACTTGTGATTTTAGTAATTCTATTAGATAGACTGGGGACGAATAAGTGTGCGGTCCTCCATGTTGAAAGGGAAGGGTTGGTAACTCTGAGGCATGGGTTATCTGCCCATCAACATCAGAACCCTTTCTGAGCTGAAACATACCGATACCTGGGTATGTCACAGAACATCGGTATCGATGAGGCGGAATAAACAGTCAGTTTGCGATATGTTTTATGCGCTTGACCAAAGTGCTTAACAGCCTTTTGTCCGGTGTGAATAAGACACACGCATATAACGGTTGGGTCATGCCTGTTCTCATATATACCTTTGGCATACTGGGGTGGACTCAAACTGAACTTAACGCCCTGGATGAAAAGTCCGCACTACTATGACGTCCCATAGGATGCATCACCGAGATCGTCGATTATGAGGCTGTACGCCGCGGAAACATGGTGGGCGTGGCTTTTTAAGCGCGCTTACCATGCATAATCGCGAAGTGTGCAGCCTCGTAATTACTTTCTGACGAGATCGGATGATCCATTCTATAGACGTCATTTCTTGTGATAAAGGACTTACCCTCATCGGCCAACGAGCAATGGCAAGACCCGGCAGTACAGAGCATTTCCGACCGGGAGACCGTATGGAAGGAGAAGGGCTCCACGGGAGGTTCTACAAGGCTACATGTGCCTTTCGTAGACACAGTTGCCTCCCTCCACTGGCTACGTTTTGGTGACCTCTTTGGGAAACCGAGGTTTTGTCTGTGCGATACAGGATCAGGTTATTAAGACCAACAACTATCGGAGATACATCTAAGGGATGGCACCGTCGACATCTGTCAGGCTTGTCGCCATCCCGGCGAGTCATAGGCATGTCATCTCCGGTTGTTCGCTCTTTCTAACTCTGAGTACTTGCACAGGCACAACAGTAGCCAAATTCTACACAGGAGCTCGCTCTGATACGGTCTCGTGGACCGAAATGCCGTATTACAAGTACTTGCCTGAAGCCGTGCTAAAATGACCGCGCCAGGCTCTGGGACCAGGCATCATCACAGACAGGACTATTCTTGCCAATAACCTGATATTGTGCTGATGGACTGGGCACAGTCAAGGATATTTTTGGTCGACATCACCATTCCGTATGACGAGAACCTCGTGAAAGCCAAAACAGATAAGCGAACAAAATATCTGGACCTGGCTCACGGGTGACCGACATGTGGGGTGGACTGCCGACCGAAATTATACCTGTAGTCGTCTCTGCGAACGGGTTAATCCCAGTCAGCCTCTCAGGTCATCTGAGGCGACTGGGACTCCGTGACGGACCGCTCCAGCTCAAATGCAGAAGGGGGTGCTCTCGATACCGCCCGCATCGTCCGCCGGTTTCTCTCCCTTTCCCCAACCCTCGGCCGTTTGGTCTCCCCTGCCGAGGGTTTCCATCTAGTTGGGTTTTATTTATTTATGTATTATTTATTTATTTATGTTAGTATATTAAATATATATTTATGTTTATTATTATTTCCTTTAAAATATTTATTCAGCCAACCAGATGAGAATACTATATAAATACCCAATAATAATAATAATAGGCGTAGGAAGTTACGACTCCATCGCCGCTGACGTAACAGTTAAGTGACTGCTACGTCGGTGCAGTCATCAGCGCCCTGCCAAAGGTGTGAGCGCCGTGCCTAGGCAAAATTGAGGGTGCAAAGGTCCGTTTGTGCATATGGCCGAACCATGAAACGGTGCCGGGCCTGGGCGTCTCCGTTAATTGACGCCCAAAAATGGATGATGGAAAAAAGAGGTGCGCAAGGGCCGCTGCCTGGAGGTCGCCAGGCGCGTCTGGGCTGGCGCTGGACGCGACAGCATGCGGGTCGCCAGCCAAGCGCGAGGGGCTGCAAGACCACCTAGTAGCCGCCACATCCATCATCCCACGAGGCTTGGTGTCGGCTGGTCTTCTCCGGACTCGGGCAGCACCCGCCGCTAGTGGAACACGTCGCATGCGTTGGACGAAAATTATGAACCAAACGCATTGCGAGGCGTATTTAGGGCAAAGGGAAGAAACTGGAATGTTAGCGTATCGGGCTCGGATGCATCGCGCTTTTTCGCAGAGCTGGAGCCATCTGTTCATAACGGAGCAAAAACCTGGCAGACCGAGTTCGGTACATCCTGCGCTCCAACATATTTGGTGACGCCGAACTCGAACAACTACGACGTGAGGCTGTTCCTCATCGGATGAAAATGCTACAGCTGGTAATGCGGTGCCACTGGTGCAGAGCAACCTGCGCACGTGGATACCGCCGTGGATATTCCGGTTGTGGTTAATTCAGACGATGATGATAGTCTCCCACAAGCTAGAGCAAATGAGAGCATATTGGAAGAAGCTATTTTGAAACGCTTTGCCTCTCAAAAAATCGACGCGACTCACCCGCATACCCTTAAGCAAGCGGAATCAGGCTGTCGTGAGGGCTCTCAACCCAATGCTGGTGACCTGTTGGAAATAGCCGGGACCTTTGCAGACGGACTCAATTCTTTTGGCGCCGCACTGCAGTTTGCCGTATTATTGGCGCCAAATTTCCCACAACTGGACGCGCTACTAGACAAAGTACGCCATCAGCAGCCTGGAGAAAAAAGGTGAGGACCGTATCCTGGCAAAGCTCATTGGCAGACTGACAAGCTTCAGGTCGGGTAATAATAGACCGAAATTGTGCGCACCGTCAGGATGGCGTTTGCTGGGACAAATATCAGTTTGTCCCAGCCGGATATCTTTGCAAAAACTGACGGGCGCAGAACATTACAAACAGAGAATCGCTGCTTGGGGAAGCGGATTCGGCGATATACCGAGAGGTCGACATGGTTCGCCAGAATCGTCTCTTCCAGAGTGATCAGAAGAGGCTCTATGAATCATGGAGCGGCCGATGGTACGTGGAACGGGCTCAGCACCGAATCAGGCCGACACTATCACATTCTCGCGCGGCCTGTGGTCAGAGCCCGTAAACCACGAGGCCTTGGACGGAATTGTGGCGAGTCAGTGTGCGAGTGTTGCGCCATGGACCCCGTCATCATAACGCCGGATGACGTAGCTGAGGCGGTCCGTAGGGCCCCAGACTGGAAAAGTCCGGGACTCGACGGACTGCATCACTACTGGCTGAAGGGTTCGTGGTGTCGCTGCTCGCCCGACAGTTTCAAAAACCTCGACCAAAAGTCACTCCCCAGCCTCTTTACTGGGATCATCATTTGGTTCTAAAGACCGGATTCCACAGACCCGAGCAAATACCGCCCCATAACGTGTCTACCTACCATATACAAGACACTAACATCCATTTTGAGCGCAAATCACTCATCACCTGAACCGTCAGGTGATGTCGCGCTCAAAATGGATGTCAGGCGTGGTCGTCAGAACAAGGAACCACTCTCATGACGCGGTCATTGAGGTGGTTAAACGCAACGTCGGAACCTCTCCGCCGCCTGGATAGACTACAAGGCATTCGACTCGGTGCTCATTACATGGCTGAAGAGGGTCCTCAAGCTGTACAAGGTTGACTGTACAGTTAGAGACTTCCTAGGGCAGTGTATGGAGCAGTGGGTGCGATCCTTTGTCATCTAGGCGACGGATGACGGCTGCGGAGAACCACATAAGAGATAAGAGGTATCTTCGGGGCGTTGTCTGAGTCCAATCTGGTTCTGCCTCTCTCTAAACCCTCTCAGTACCTTACTGGAGGTTTCTGGGAAAATTTCAGCTTCGGAAGGGCACAAAGTGACTCACACCTTTCTATATGGATGATGTCAAGTTATTCGCCTCAGTCGCTCACATCTTGGATTGCTAAACATCACTTGTGATTTTAAATTCATAAATGGAGCTGGGGACGGATAAGTGTGCAGTCCTCCATGTCGAGGTTACAGTAACAATGCAGAGCATTTCGACCAGGAGACCGTATGGAAGGAAGAGGCTCCACAGGGAGGTTCTACAAGGCTCTACATGAGCCTTTCGTGAACACAGTCGCCTCCCTCCTGGCTACATTTCAGTGACCTCTTTGGAAACCGAGGGTTTTGTCAGTGCGATACAGGATCAGGTTATTAAGACCAACAATATTCGGAGATACATCTAAGGATGGCGCCGTCGACATCTGTCGAGCTTGTCGCCATCGGCGAGTCACTTAGGCATGTCATCTCCGGTTGTTCAGCGCTTCTAACACTGAGTATTGCACAGACACAACCTAGTAGCCAGAATTCCTACACTGGGAGCTCGCTCTGAAACACGGTCTCGTGGATAGGAAAATGCCATATTAAGTACTTGCCGGGCCGTGCTCAAAAACCAACCGCCAGGCTCTACTGGGACCGGGCCATCATCACGACAGGACTATTCTTGCGAATAAGCCTGATATTGTGCTGATGGACCGGGCAATCAAGGATATTACTGGTCGATATTACCATTCCTTATGACGAGAACCTCGTGAAGCCGAAACAGATAAGCTGACAAAATATGGACCTGGCTCACGGTGACCGACATAAATTGGTCTGTGACCGAAATTATTCCTGTGGTCGTTTCTGCGAACAGGCTAATCCCGGTCAGCCTCTCAGGTCATCTGAGGCGACTGGGACTCCGTGAAGGACCGTTCCGTGCTCAAATGCAGAAGGCGGTGCTCCTCGACACCGCCCGCATCGTCCGCCGGTTTCTTTCTCTCCCCTAACCCTCAGCCGTTTGGTCTCCCTGCGGGGCTTCCATTGGTTGGGTTTTTATTTATTATGTATTATTTGTGTTAGTATATTTAATATATATATATATATATTTATGTATATTTATTACTATATTTCTTTTATATATTTATTCAGCCCAACAAATGAGAATACATTATAAATATCGAATAATAATATTTTATTATAAAACATGGTATATGATAGATTTTACAAAACGTTTTAGATCAGCATGTTTTTCATAGCATAATATAATTTTTTTTATTAATATTTTTGCTAAAATCCTAACACTATAAAATTATAATTATTTAGCCACTGATATAGTTTAATTTAAATGATCTTGTATTTAATATTTTTAAGTAATTAGGTATTTTATTATATAACTGAACACACATAAATAAACAACTTTTATTATATTTTCTTATTTTAGGATTATCGTTTAGTACAAGTCTATATGGATCTCGACGACTGCGGGGATTTAAATCATCTACCGTTGTAAACAACGTTTTGTGCTTCTGTACAAACATACATACTTCATAGACATAGTGATGATAGTGGTAATAAGCCAAGTTTTTAAACACTGGTTGACACGATTCATTCGGTTTTAGCCCACATATAGCTCTAATGCATTTTTGCGCGACAAATGCTTTATTTTGATCAGTGCTATTGCTTACATTATAAGACCATACCGCAGTAAAGATTCTACGTATGCATGGTAGGACATGACAGTTTTTATGTTTGTTATGTTTTATTTGTTTAAGTGCATACACAGATTTATTTATTTTGATAGAGACATCGTTTACATGTGGTTTCAATTTATATCGTCATCTATAATTAAACCTAAAATTTCGTTGACTAGCTGCTTTTATTTTGGAATGTTAAGTTTAAGATTATGTTTATTATTAGTGCATTTATTAAATTGTATATATAAAATTTGTCTAAATTAATTTTTAAATTATATATCAACCCAATTAATTAAAGTATCTATTGTATTATTTATGTCAGCTTCGTGATCACTCATATTATTAATTTTTTATTGGAAGTCACGATTATGGAAATGTCATCAGCAAATAGAATACATTTATGCTTCGTCATATTGATAATGTTATTTAAGTACAATAAAAACAGAATTGGACCGAGAACACTTCCCTGTGGAACGCCATATTTATTGTTTCAGTGTTCGGACGAGTACGTTATTATGTCCCCATTTACATCTGCTTTAGTAATAATAACACATTGTTGCTATTATAAATATGATGTAATCCATTGAAGTGGTCCTCTAATTCCAATCTTTTCCAATTTCTGTAACAATAGGTCATGTGAAACTAGGTCAAAGGCTTTAGATAGGTCAAAAAATAGTCCCGTGGTAAAATTATTATTATTGATATTTGACAGTACTATTTTTATGAGTGAAAAAATTGCCAAAGTTGTAGATTTATCTTTTTGAAGCCATACTGTTCGTTTGATATAATGTGATATTTATTACAAAATTCAATAAGTCTTTATACATGCATTTTCATATATTTTGATATAACGAATATTAGGGTTATAGGTCGATAATTATTAATATCACATTTTCTCTCTTTTTTTAACAGTGGCAACTATTGATAGTTTCAATGCATCTGGAAAGATTCCACAAGAAAATGAAAATTAATTAAATATCAAGATTTCAATTAATTCAATTATACATTTTTATTATTTTTATTTATGTCATCATAGCCTTCAGAGCTAGTATTTTAATAGCATTATTTCCTTGTAACCTCATTTTCAGACATAGGTCTAAGAAACATAGAGTTGACATTCCGCCGTTAATAGTTACATTTTCGCTGTAGTGTGTTGTTGATTCACAGGTCAAATCAATAAAATGATTGTTAAAAGCAGAAGCTATATCTACAGGATTCATAAGAACTTTATTATTAGCTATAATTTTTCTATATTTTCTTGTCATATGGGTTAGATATTTCTTTTTGATAATGGCCCATGTTGCTTAATATTTGTTATCATTTTATTTATAAACTTAATATTAGCATTCTTTTTAAGTTAAATACACATTTTTTAAGAGCTTAGAATATGATAGGTAACGTATTCTGTTGGCATTACTTTTATTTTATAATATTTAAATCTTAACATTCGTTTTGCTTTACAACTTACTTTGAGGCCTTTGTATCTAATTTTGTTTTTTATTTTGTAAATTTATTTTGATTCGTTGTTTCGGAAAATAGAAGGAATATCGTTGTTTCGGAAAATAAATGGAAGGAAGCGACATAGTGGTGCTGCGAAAGCCTGGAAAAGAGGACTACACGCACCCCAAATCCTACAGGCCGATTGGGCTACTGCCTGTTCTAGGAAAAATACTAGAAAAAATGATAGTACGGAGAATCAAGTGGCACATCGTACCTAAACTTAGCAAAAAACAGTATGGATTTATGCCGCAGCGCAGCACCGAGGACTCCCTCTATGACATGATACAGCTTATAAAAACTAACATCAAGGACAAAAAATTGATCGTATTAGTATCACTTGACATAGAGGGAGCCTTCGATAACGCGTGGTGGCCAGCTATACGATGTGCACTTGCAGAGACCGGATGGCCCACAAACATGAGGCGACTAGTCGATAGTTACCTCGATGACAGATCGGTATGTATTAAATATCTAGGGGCAGAATGGGTCAAAAATACTACAAGGGGGTGCGTGCAGGGCTCAATAGGCGGTCCATTGTTTTGGAACCTTCTGCTGGATCCACTCCTGAAAGAGCTAACCGATAAAGAGGAGTACTGCCAGGCTTCCGCAGACGACGTGGTCCTAATATTCTCCGGAGACAAGGCATTGGAAGTACAGGAAAGAGCCAATGCAGCCCTCGCACATGTTCGGAAGTGGGGAGTCAAAAATAAGCTAAACTTTGCACCTCAGAAAACTAAAGCAATGGTCATCACGAACAAGATCAAATATGACTCGCCACTTCTGAGGATGGGGGAGGAAAGCATTGTAATGTCAAAAGAAATAAAAATACTCGGCCTCACAGTGGACGACAGGCTAACTTTCAACACGCACGTGAAGAATGTGTGCCGCAAGGCACAAAACATATATTGTCAGCTGTGTAGAGCCGCAAAGGTTCATTGGGGCCTAAACTCCGAGATTATTAGGACCATTTACATCGCGGTAGAGGAGCCAATCATCATGTACGCGGCAAGCGCCTGGTCACCGGCAACAAATAAACAGTTAATTAAAAAACAGTTCGATGCGGTACAACGCGGGTTCGTACAGAAAATTATCAAATCATATAAAACTGTATCTCTACACTCGGCTCTGCTACTCGCCGGGCTGCTTCCCTTGGACTTCAGGGTCCGGGAAGCAGCCTGAATAGATATGGCGACAAAAGAAGGGAACGAAATGCTTCTGAGAGGAAAGGAGGCATTAGAAATGGCGGGGAATATGAAGAGGGAATGCAAACAAACACCTTTAGAAAGTCTGCTTTGAAAATATATATGTCTTTAGAAAATACTTAGGGCTGTAACGGATTTAGATAAACGCATAGCGGTAATCCAAAATAACCTGACTCATCAGAAGCAGGGAGGTGCGGAGAACATCTTACCTCACTTAAGAGTGGATCTCACTGGAGTAAAATCCAGCGTGGAAACACTCAGACTGCAATTGGATGACATGCGCCGAATTATCGGAAAATCCGATAACAATACCAAGGAGGTTCTGGAGACTGGCCAGAAAACTTTGTTACGCCTTGAATCGCCGACATCCTGCCCCTCACAGGAAATAAATAAAAAGTTGGAGCAGGAGCTAGACGGAATGAAGAGGTCGCTGAAGGAGCTAGATGAAAACATCAGATCTGGACTCTCAGTCTTATCTTCGGCGGACTCTGGCAAAACATTCCATACTAGCATCAGAGAACAGCTTCAACCCATTGAAAAACATTTAGGTGTTATGTCATCTGAGCTGAGGACGATGAGGAAGAAGAAACGGGCCCCATCACCTACAGCCCGAGTCTAGAAACGGAGCTTGCACAAGCTGGTGAAGCAACAAAACCAAAAAGGACATACGCGAGTGGCTGCAAGCCCGCCTTCCTAAACCAATCATACTCTCATAATCACATCAACTGATTCAACACAGCTGACAACATCATAGAGAGAATCAGGGAGGCCTAGATACTAAAAGACTGGAGCCAAAGTGGATAGGGTAAGGAAGGCGAAAAACCAAAAGTCGTCCTCAGTTGTAACACAAGGAGGATCTTAACTTGTCCAAAACAGGGTTAAGACAAACAAAAATTTAAAGTAGAGGTTGCAGAACAAACAATCCCTTGGCGATGATCAGAGACGTGCTATCGTATCACACCAACGTCGAAATTGTAGAAAATATACTGGCGCAGAATAAACACCTTCTGCATGGCGTCGATGAAGGAACGAACAATCAGAGTTCGATACAGGAAAAGGCGAGGAATCCACGAGTGCCATCCTGTACTCGAGCTCTCTCCACAAATACACAGGCGCTTTATCGATGCGAGCAAATTTACATTGGCCTCCAAGGAGACCAATAACGGACCACTCTCCTTAGTGCAATGCACTAAATATCCTGGTTTGGCCACACACAGTGTGCCACGAAAGGAGGAACTCTGCAGTCATTGCGGAGAGACCCTCATGGGACAAATGCCCGATCAGACTGGAGGAGATCCCAAGATGTAAAATTGCCTAAAGCGCACGGTGCACAATGCTTTTGCTTTGATTGCCAGGAAAAGCAGAAGTGGGATGCCATAGCATGATCTCGCATAACATATTGCTAAGGGCAGCCAAATAACACCATCTCAAACATTAGTAGGTCAGATACACCTTAAAATCATTCAGGTGAACTTGCAACGCTCTAGGGTAGCAACGGAACTACTTCAGGTTGCAGCGGATAAAGGAGTGTCGATCGCCATAGTACAGGAACCTATGTGGGAAAAATGGCGTTATTAAGGAACATCCTGGCACGCGAGTAATTCAATGCAGCATGAATGAGACAAAACCAGTGAAGGCCGCAGTGCTTGTCTTCGGGGATCAGCTGGAGATCATTCTGATCCACAGCTGGTTACCGAAAACAGAAGCGGCAGTAGTTCTGATCGCAGGAAATCTAAAATTAGGAGTCGTGTCAGTCTACGAGGGGAGCAAGACATCAATCCCTACCTTAGACGAATCCAAGCAGCATGTGCAAACTTCACACAAACAACATCATTGTGGCTGGAGACGTAAATGCTTGGAGTCAATGGTGGGAAGCAACACTGAAGATGAAAGAGGCGCGGCATATAACACCGTCCTCAATGAAATGGATCTCCATATCCTCAACACGGGTGACATACCTACCTTCGAAACCTACAGAAGGGAGAATCTGCTCGAGCATAGTAGACGTCACTGCTTGCAGTTCGTCACTTCTCGGCAGTGTGGAGGACTGGAGAGTGGAGAGAATCTAATACATCAGACCACAATGCCATAACATTTACATTGCGCACCAAAACGGCCTTAAGACAATTACGGCCCTGCACAACACGCAAATACAACACCAGGAAGGCAAAATGGTTAGACTTCTCATCACTTCAGATCCTATTAGAAGAAAGAGATAACTCCATTAATCGAGGGGTGAAAACCGAGGAACTAGAAACCATCACAATAGCCTACACAAAGTAATTCAGGAATCTTGGACGAGACTATTCCGAAAGTGGGCATGAGGAGGGTGAATGCAACGCCTCCATGGTGGTCAAAACCCTCAACCAACTCAAAGTCCTAAGGAAAAAGACGTATAAGAAATGCGGCACCAAGTCGAAGACAACATGTCATAGATGACTACATAAACTGTAAAGATACACCACAAAAAGTTGAGGAGGCGCAAACCAAAAGCTGGAAAGAATTCTGTACGACACAGGAGAGAAAGCATGTGGGATAAAATTTACAGAGTTATCCGAAAATCCTCGAGAAGATATGAGGACGCTCTAAGAAACATCCAGGGTGAAACCCTGACATCCGAAAAGTCAGCAGAACTCTTGGCCCAAACATTTTACCCTGACGACTGTGTGGTAACAGATCAGCCATACCACACCAAAGTACGAGCTGACGGACTTCAACAAAGACCTAGGTTTGTCAGAAGATGATCCACCTTTACAGAATACAGCTTGATTCAGTGTTACAAACACTTAACCCAAAAAGCCCCGGACCAGATGGGCTAACATCTGACATCTGCTCCGCCTAATTCACTGCAACAGGAAGGTATTCTAGCGATAGCCAACATGTGCTTGAAAATGGCATACTTTCCCAAGCAGTGGAAAACTACACGTGGTCATCATTCGTAAGCCAGGAAGGATGACTACACTCATCAAAGTCATACCGACCCATAGGTCTCCTGTCAGTACTCGGAAAATAGTCGAGAAATTGATGGAGGCCGAATCCAGTGGCATGTCCTCAACTCTCAACAAAACCAGTATGGCTTCATGCCCCAACGTGGTACTGAGGACGCCCTCTATGATCTATTGGAACATATTAAAACGAAGTGAGAATAAAAGATCGTCCTCGTTATTTCACTAGATATAGAGGGCCTTCGACAACAGTGGCCAGCATTGAAACTGCAACTAGCCAAGAAGAAATGTCCCAAAACCTCTACGATATGGTTTAGCTCTTACCTTCAAGACCGAAAATCACAGTCAATTACGCAGAGCAACTACAAGGAAGGAACTACAGGCTGTGTTCAAGGATCTATTGGTGGACCAACCTTTTGGAATGTTATCCTAGACTCACTGCTGCACAAACTTGCACGAAGGGGTATACTGTTAGCACTTGCGGATGACGTTGTCTTGGTGTTCTCAGGCCACTCAACGAGTGCCCTGGAGCAACAAGCCAACAGCACTAAAGAGTAACAAATGGGGAATCAAGAACAAGTTAAAGTTTGCAGCGCAAACAAATGAAATGCTCATAACGAAGAAACTTAAATTCGACTCCCTAACCTGCATATGTCTGGCAGCAGAGTGAAACTCGTAGAGGAAATTAAAGTACTCGGTCTCATCATCGACAGTGGACTCACCTTTAAACCACATGTAGCAGCCGCATGCAAAAGCGGCTGACATATACAGCAACTTGCATGCGCGGCCAAGGTGACCTGGGGTCTCAATGGTGAGATTGTAAGGACAATATACGTTGCAGTCGTCGAACCTATAGTGATGTACGCTTCGAGCGCGTGGTCCTCAGCAACAGAACTACAGATGACTAAAGACCAACAACACGTTGCAAAGGGCTTCGCGCAGAAGATCTGTAAAGCGTACCGCACGGTATCGCTCACTTCCCACTAGCCATCTCGGGTCTTTCCGTTAGACCTGAGAATACAAGAAGCGTCTAGCCTGTACAAGACCAAGAAACAAGGCTCGCTGGATTACTTACCACCAGGAAGAGCTTGAAAATCGTAAATCACTTGGAACAACCTCATCCTCTAAACTCATCAAATTGGATTATGAGTTACTGGAAACAATGGAAAAACAAACCTCCACGAACTAACCAGCCCTCACATATACACTGATGGAAGCAAGATAGAAGGAGGTCAGAGCAGCTTTAACATGGTGGGAAGATGACAGGGAGACCAGTAGTTCCACCTTTAGACTGGATCCATCCTGCACAGTTTTTCCAGTCAGGCTCTTGCTTAGGGCAAGCAAGCTAGCAGTCAAGGACAGAATCTGTTATTAACATAATGAGCGACTCAAGATCTTCGCTCGAACTGCTAGCGAACCTAAAGCAAGCCATCCTATCGAAAGCCATACAAGAAAGCATAGGGAAGATGAGAAAGAGGAAGAAAAATAAGACTGTTCTGGTTGAGGGCCCATGTAGGCACGTTCGGAAATGAGAGAGCCGACGAGCTTGCCAAGGAGGCGGCACTCAAGGAAACCACTCTAGACTATGACAAAATCCCCATGTCCTATGTTAAAAAAAATCAGAGAGAAACTGTTCGGATCTGGCAGGACAGATACGAGACCTCAACACTGGGCATGTCACAAAAATTCCTTCCGGATATTGCAAAAGCATACCGGATAGTGAGAAAGACCAAGTTGACACCCACGCAGGTACAAGTGTTAACAGGCCATGGTGGAATTGCAGTACTGGCACCGCTTTAAGTTAAAAGACACTCCAGGGTGCGAGTGCGACCGATATTGTTGAGTCAGTGTGTGGCATGTGATTCTTGAGTGTCCCCGTTATCAAGCGTCTGGACCTCGAGTTCCGGATAAACGCCAATCTTAATAAATCTGACCTACATAAAATCATCGAAGACGATGAAAAAGGCATAAATTCCTGACATTCGTGGAGTCCATCTTCCGCGCAGCTGCGAGTGCAACGCCACAAACAATCCATCCTCAAATAGCAGCAAACTGTAGCAGAATCTGCAGAAGTTTGCATAAAAACAAAACATCCCAGCCAATAAAGCAGTACATCAGCTAATTGCATGCGCTGAAAGAGGCAATCCAGGCCTGAGAATTCGAGGAGTAGCTCTCTTCATGGATAACAACACAGAGCGTTTCGGGTTAAGCTTTTGCTCAACAGTGGGCCGAAACTATGTCAAAATCTCTCCTGGTCTCGCAAGCTTACTAAACGGCAGTACCTTCAAAACGAGCATGAAGCGCAAAACATACGATGCGCTAATTGAGATAGAAGTCGCCAAGCAACGATGTCGAATAGTAAGGTCGAAAAACAAAACGATCTTGCTGTTCATGGAGCGAAGAAAACTCCATTCGCCTCACTGCTAACGAGACTCGGCGAGAGTGAAACAGTGGACATACCCGCATCATAAGTGTGGATGCCATGGTGGTCCTATATGAAAAGGTGAAGTCGTAGACCACATTGGTTGCATACAAGCCTCAAATAAACATGAGATAGTCGTTTATGAGGACAGGGTGAAAACGTGAGCTTCCTCAAACATCGCGACTCGACTATGGCAACTCAACACCTAACAGCAAATCCAGAAACACTAGTGGCTCAGAACGCCTGCAACTGAAACGGCCAAAGAAAGGCCGCAGCCAGGAAAAATTACCAAAAGTTCTGAGTCTCAAAGCGGGGTTAGTGCATTAATTAATACCATCAGTGTAGCGGCCGAGAGCATTCCAGGAAGAGCAATGCGAAAGTTGAAAAGATAAGGCAAATGAAAACCTAATAAGAGAGCCTCCGAGAGTTCTCAAGAAATCCCAACCCACCCACACTAGACCCTGTTCAGGACGAGCCAGCCCTAAAAACTTCTACCGGCGACTGGGCTAAGGACCACATAATCAACGCGTTCCTAGAGTTCAAAGCCCTCACAAAAGCAACTCTTGAGGTGAACAAATTACTTGTGGAACATCTTACAAAGTTTCCAACTCGGAAGTCATGAGTTTCTGGGGTGCAGCTCGAGGAGGCAGAAGCCGCAATTTATGACAACAAAACATCTATAGTCATAAGAAGGTAAATGGGTCATCACATGGCGGCTTATAGCGGTCAGCAGGCTTCGTATCCTTGGATGAGGAGACAGAACGAAAGGAGAGTAGTATTCAAAACCCCCAACGACCCTATCGTTGTCACCGCCCGTTGCACCAGGGTGATGCTGAAGACAGGATCCTGAAATGGCGGAAGCCATCTCGGGAACCTGTGGAATGGGAGATCCTTGGGAAAGCTGGACGGTGCCGACAATAAATTGGTCAAAGGGTCCCGGGATGTGGGAAAACAACTGGTTATAAACCAATTCGATGCGAGAAATTTGATTGTCACTACAACAACAGAAGCAGCTAAAGACCTCAGGGGAAAATTAACCAACCGCATAGGCAATGACGCAAAAAAAGTGCGCACTATGGCCTCAATTTTAGTAAATGGTATGAGAAGCCAAACCAGAAGATGCACTCGACTTTTGTCGACGACTCTCATGAACCATTTCAGGGCCATAGTAATGCAATGCGACTGAGTGGAGTGGAAAAATACTGCTCATCGGTGACATCAATCAACTTCATATATCGACAGGAAAACCTCTTCATGATGCAATATACTCCCAAGCCTCGTGACCACAATCAGCCAAGAACTCCTGTGTACGCACTGGAATCCGATGGATGTGGCATATGCCCTCAGTGAAATCTACAATGGCATATATTCATCCAGATCTCAGGTGCACTCACTGGAAGGAAAGGTACACGGGACGTTATACCAGGTACCCCACCACACTTTATATCTTGTATATACACAAGCAGAAAGTACCTTACCAGCTAGGGATATGGTTCGGGTCCTGGGTCGCGAATTTTCCTCAGTGAAACCTCAGGCCGGCCCCACACCTCAGGCCAGCCAAGGGTTCCTCTTTGTTCACCGCGGGTGACCAAGCCACGGCTACTAAGCCCCCGCCACGACAAGGCGGGAACCCGTTCAGGGAACCTAAACTAACCTTTTTTTGCGGGAAATCCTCATGGACTACCTCTGCCTGGGGAAAGGCGGAGGGCTTCCGGACTCTTACCGGCTAAAACCACCCAGTGTCTCCTCGCACGTGCGCGGGGCCGCAGGAATCCATTCTTCCGTCCCACTAGTGCTGGCCCGGTCTGTCGGGCCTCGTCTCCCTGCACGGGGTAGTGAGGTGTTCAACTACCCTGTGCATCGCCTCAGAGGCGCGCGCCAAACACCACGCGTCTCCACTTCAGGACCATCGAATAAGGCGGGACTTCCCAAGTCCCTCACCCTGGACCCATTTATGGGGCCGGAAGAGCGCTTAGTAGCGCCCGCTTTCGCGGCCCCAGCGGCGGATCTGGTCTCTGGCTCCGCCGCCAGCCATTTCGGCCGCGGAGGTAGGAGAGTGGCGCCTCGCATTACCGACACTCCTCTCCCCGCACCCCTCCACCACCGCATCAAAGGTGCGGCCCCGTCTGAGTCGCGGAGGATAGGGCGGTGGCGCATCGCCATGCCAACACTCCTCTTCCTCCGCGACTCCACCTCGGCTGCAGCGGTAAGGGGGCGGACCAACCCCTCCCGCAGCCCACCGACACACATCCAAGTGGGCTCGCCGAGCCCCACGGAGTACCACCTCAGGCCGGCCCCTACACCTCCAGGCCAGCCAAGGGGTTCCTCTTTGTTCACCGCGGGTGACCAAGCCACGGCTACTAGCCCCCGCCACGACAAGGCGGAACCCGTTCAGAGGAACTAACCTAACCTGACCTAACTTAACTAACCTTTTTTTTTTTCGGGAAATCCTCATGGACTACCTCCGCCTGGGAAAGGCGGAGGGCGTGCCGGACTCTTACCGGCTAAAACCACCCCAGTGTCTCCACATGCGTGCGCGCGGGCCGCAGAATCAAATTCTTTCGCAGCCCCACACTAGTGTTGGGTCTGTCCGGCCTCGTCTCCTGCACGGGGTAGTGAGTATTCAACTACCCGTGCATCGCCTCAGAGGCGCGCGACACCCGCACGAGCCTCCACCAGGCCATCGGATGGGGGCGGGTTTCCAAGTCCTCGCCCTGGACCCATTCATGGGGCCGGAAGAGCGCTTAGTAGCGCCCGCTTTCCCGGCCCCAGCGGCGGATCTGGTCTCTGGCCGCCACCAGCCAATTTCGGCCGCGGAGGGTGGGAGGCGGCGCCTCGCAACCGACACTCCTCTCCCTCGCGGCCCCACCACCACCGCATCAACGGTGCGGCCCCGTCTGAGTCGCGGAGGATAGGGCGGTGGCGCATCGCCATACCAACACTCCTCTTCCTCCTGACTCCTCCTGCAGCGGTAAGGGAGACCAACCCTCCCGCAGGCCCAACGACACATCCGAAGTGGGCTCACCAAGCCCACACGGAGTAACCACCTCAGCCGGCCCTACACCCCGGCCAGCCAGGGGTTCCTCTTTGTTCACCGTGGAGACCAAGCCACGGCTACTAAGTCCCCCGCCACGTCAAGGCGGGAACCAGTTCGGGGAACCTAAACTAACCTAACCTAACCTCGAGTCCGGTGTCAACTGCCGTCCCGAACGCCACGTTTCTGTGTTGCTCCGTGCCTTAAAAATCGTAAAAATAGGTTTTTCGCAACCGATTTTAGGGTGTAGTATATCAAAAGTTGCGCCTTGGGTTGCGGTTTAAATTAGTGAAAACTGCAAGAAAATCGGAGGTTTAGTGAAAAAGATAGAGTGAAAAGAGTGATTTTTAAAAAGTGGAAAACTTTCAAAATGAAACGCTGCGTGATTAAGCGCTTTTACCCATACTTTTTAAAAAGCGGCCTTAAAGCCATTATTGGCCCCTACACGTGTGCGAAAGTTGAGATTTTTCTGAGCCATAGTCTCAGAGAAAATCGCAAAAAAAAACAAGTTCCACGTGGGCACGTGTTTTGTGAAGCAGAGTCGTGCGGCTATTTTTGAATTTTCGCATTCCGGTAGTACGCGCGAAGTGGAGCCGGGAGCAGTTTACAAAACTAATTTAAGTTAAGTGTGTGTAAAGATATTAAACTTTTAAAATTTGGCAAAAATTGATATTTAAATAACTTAAAAACTAAAGTGAAGACCCCTAGTTTTACTTTAAAATAGTGTTAAGAACAATAAAAGGAACGTGTGTATAAAATTTTAGATTTTTGTAGTAAGTAGTTTTGGATTTAGAAATTTTTTAAAATATTTAGTTAACACATGTTACTCTTATATTGGGTGTTAGCAAATTTGCGGCTGATTTTGAAATAGATAATAGGTTGAATTATTAATTTTCAATAAAGATCCGTTTTCAGATTAAAATTATCTTCAAAATCATCGGAGTTATTGATTTTTCAGTAATTTCTTTTTGTGTTTTTCTCTTATAAAATTTTAAATAATTAAATATCATTCATTTTTGTTTTACCATTAAAAAGAGATTTCAAACCCCTTTCCAAAGAGCCCAAACTCGACAAGGTTACCTTTTACCGTTCGGGAGTTGGGAAAATTTTGCATAATAGGACGCCATTTTGAAAAACTTTAAATTGAAATTACTCTTAAAGTTCAAATCATAAAGAGGTCGTGTTTGGACTTATTAGAATTGTCAAGGACTCTTCTTCCAAGATTTGCATTCAAAATTAATACTTCACTAAATTCCTTGAAATCAGGATAATTACTTAGATCTCGACCTCCTCGACACAAAGAACCCAAGCACAATATAGAAAAATTTATTTACATAGTTATAAACGGAAATATATTTTTGGCCCATATTGAAAACTTTAAATTTTAATTACTCACGAACTATAGGTGATAGGATAGTCGAGTTTGGACTTATTTGAATCCCAGAACGTATCCAAAGTAAATCATCAAAATTTTCCGGCCGCCATATTGAAAGATTTTTAAATTTAAATTACTTACGAACTATAGGTGATAGAATAGTCGAGTTTGGACTTATTTGAATCATCAGGACCTAGCCAAAGTAAATCTGTCAGAATTTTCTGGTCACCATATTATAAAAAATCTAAATTACATAGGTTGTGAGAGATAGGATATACGAGCTTGGACTCATTTGAATCGGCAGGACCTATCCAACCAGATTAACGTTAATAGAAGAGGGAGAGGAAAAAAAAATGTATAAGTCAAAATCAGGGGCGTCTTCAGTGTCTTCTATCAAATCAAAATCATCAACAAAATCTGCTAGAACTACCGCTGGCAGTACAAACTGCTGGAAGAAAGTTTTAATGCAAAATGCTAACACTACTGTAAAAGAAATAGGTGATGATGACACAACGTTCAAAACCACAGGCCCCATCGGAATCATCACCAAATTTAGAGGCTCTAAATATTGAGGCAAATCCCACTTGGGAAACTTGAAACACAAGAACAAGATTCCGATGACAATAGCTCTCTAGCAATGGATATGGAGCGGAACTGCAGGTATTAGAATTTGTAAGCCAGCCCTACGTACGGACGATGAATGGTCGGACCCTGATAGTGTAGCTAGTGAGCATAGTAAAGGTCCAGTATCTTACGTCCCATATAAGAAAGCAGGTATTTCAATGGACCTAGCCAAAGAGCAAAATGAATTCCTACAATCCGGCAAAGAAGCGCTAGAAAAAGCCGGCAACGTGAAAAGAATGCAAAATCAAGTGCGAATGTTTACAGAGCTTATATGAAGTAGCGTTATCTTTGTCTGATTCTCGTTCACGTCACCGTCTCGCTAGAGCAAAAGCGTTGTCGAGCTGTCAAGGAATTAGGGTAGAACACACTCACACAAGCAAATAACAGAGTTACAGTCAACGTTTTATCAGAAACTTAAGGAAGCCATGAGAGCATTCGAGACGTTTAAGTCTGCGGGCAATACGCAGCTGGCTCAACTATGAGATGGATGAGCCAATTAAGTCCATACAAAACATCCAACAGGCTGCGTGGATTGCAAAAACAACAATCCCATCAAAAGCAGCCCTCGAACTTCCTCATGAGCAACCTGGAGTCACAACGGAGACGCTAATGTTATTGTCTGGACAAATCAAAATATCAGAACAAATTAATAACGATAAATAAAATAGACACCTAGAAAGCAGGCCAATAGATATCGAACAGAAATTATCACCAATAAAAGGCAGAGCACCGAACTAATCCTTCGTATGGATGGTTTGGTGAAAACCTACACCAAACCAAGGAAATGGTCCAAAACCTGCCAACAAAGTACAAATTAACACAATACCCATGAAAGAGCAGAAGGATGAACTTCGGAAGGTAATTACCCACTAACAGAACTTATAAACAGATCAAATGACCAAATAGAGGATTTAAAGAATATTACTGCACAAATGATATGTCAGGGAAATTGGTATTGGTACAGAGTTGGCTCGTTGAAATTAAAGAAAAAATCAACGACATGTATAATCGACAAATTGTGAGAGACAAAAACAAGAAAATAAAACTTTGAAAGATATGACCAGATAACTACAAACCACAAACTACAGTAGATAATAAAGCGACACGAAACACGATCATACGCCGAGGCAGTTATACAGCCAAATTAGTAATATTAAGTCAATAGATCCACGCTCTAGCCACGATATTATTACGCAAGTGAATGACGTCGATCTGGTAGAATTAGGAGTAAGAGTAAATAAAATAACAAAAATAAAACCAAAAGTAATAATTAACTGTGATTCCCTAAATATAGAGCCATCTTAAAACAGCTATCAGGGACACCTGTAAAAAACTAACAGTCTCAACCCTCCTGCAAAAATCCACAGTTACGTTTAATAGGAGTAGCCACAGATTTAGACAATACAAAATTAATCAAAGCAGTCATTAATCAAAATGTTAAGCTATTATCAGACCTAGAAGATGAACAAAAGACCATTAAAGTTCTCCGCAGAACAAAAGGCCGAATAAGAGAGTTAACAAACGTAATAGTGGAGACCACCCCACAAATGTGGGCGAAACTGAAAGAACAGAAACTAAGACTAGGATATCAAGTAGTGTTATGTGTGGACCAGTCGCCCGTAACACAATGCTACAGATGCCTTAGGTTTAACCACATGGCCAAGAATGTAGAACGAGCAACGCTGGCTGCTCAGAAAACACGACACGAGAGAATGTAGGAACATAAATAAGGCACCAAAATGCTGCAACTGTATTGACTCACAGAAAACAACTTTGCCACATCCTGCTTATAGCCATGAATGTCCTGAATGGTCTAAGTGGGATAAAATAGCTAGGGCATCAGTCACCTACTGCTAAGCAAAAGGCAATCAAGCACAAAATACAGCTGTACGCATTAATTCCATAAAACTTATCCAATACAATTTGGATCGAGGACGTGCAGCAACACAAGAGTGTTTGCGCACGGCTTCGACCCTAGGATATTCCATAATATTGATGCAAGAGCCCTACATTGGAAACAA
This sequence comes from Parnassius orleans, assembly GCA_029286625.1. Lineage (NCBI taxonomy): Eukaryota > Metazoa > Arthropoda > Insecta > Lepidoptera > Papilionidae > Parnassius > Parnassius orleans. Next base: position 220,921 of record JAGSMP010000425.1, on the reverse strand, counting down.
GAACTATGTTTCAGTAGGCTCTCAATTTCAGTGATACAACAAACTAGTAAAAATAGCGAAACCCATAAGATCGGCAATTGTCATCTTGAACCAGAACATTAACTGTTGTCAATCCTAATTTAGTAAGTGAAGATATTGTAGGAGTAACAATTAGATTAGGCCAAACTAAAATAGGAATAATTAGTATATATTTACATGAGAAGACAAATGAAGAAGATTTCGCAACAATCAAGAGGTTAATAACAACAATGGACGCAGATGAATATATATTAGGAGGAGATGCAAATGCCAGCAGCATCTGGTGGGGCTGCAAGGCAGACGATAGAGAGGAACTACCATAATGGAGGCACTTGCTGAATTACATTTCGAGATTTTAATACAGGCTCAAAACCAACTTTTAGTGTATATAGGAGAGAGAAGAATGCTCTAGTATTATAGATATTACTGCATGCTCCTACATTTCTTCATAAAATTAAAAACTGGACAGTCAATGAACACCTTTGTACCCTTTCAAGCCACAGACCTATTACTTTAAATAAATTTAAAACACAAACACGGAACAAATCAACAAAGGTACTAGAAAATACAATACAAAGGCAGATTGAATTAAATTTACACACGAATTCAAGAAGAATTAAATAGACGAGACATAAATGTGACACAATAAGAGAATCAAGTTAGTAGAGAACCTAAATGAAATAGTCGACAGCTACACACAGTATTTTAGAGGCATGCGATAAACAATACCATAAAAACCAAAACTAATTATAAAAACAGCAACTTGGTGGAACAAAAAATAAGAAATGAAAAAGAGAGACGATAAGAAGAAGAAGAAGAATACGTAACGCCAGCAGAACAGACGGCAGTACGTCATTGAGCAATATCAAGAAGCCAAGGAAAAATATAAAAGTATGATAAAGAAGCAACCCAACAGTTGGAAAACTCTTTGCACTAAAGAGAAAGAAAACTTATGGCAAAGAACATACAGAATTATAAAAATCTGCCTTGCGGTTGCAACACACAAATAGCCCGATCAGCATTTTGCCTCATTATACTTATTGTTCATCGAATCAGTTCAGATAGCATCGCCACACAGCGCGTTCGTGTACTCATCATTAGCTATTAGGTTTTAAATATATTTTCTATTTTACCTCAAGCAGCATATTTTATTTATATTATCAGCAGCATCTTGGTGTAACGTACATCTTTATGGTCCTTCGAGCTTACCAGGCGGGACCCCTGTCGCGAGTGACCTATTTTGTATTGCGAAAGCGGTGACGCGCCACGTAAGTTAACCAGCAGGCAGCATTGGTAAGTCTACAGCTCTCTATATAATCAGCAGCCACAGTAATTGGTCAAAATGGAAGATCTTCTAGCTAGTCAGAACCAAATAATGGGAGCTATGGATCAGCTCTAATCAACTTTAAAAAGACGGTGCCGACCGCAAGACACCGGCTCATATTAAAAGCGGCAGTACTTTAGAAAGTTATTGGGGGAGTTTCAAGGTAATCATCTTAAACTTTTGAGTCTGACGATAAATCTCATGAATATTTTATGCAATTACTATAAAAGAACGTCCGATTTTTATAATGAAACACAATTATCTTCTTAGTTATTTACCAGTGACTCTAAAGAAAAAGCCTTCTCAGCCAGCTACCCCATTGCAAAGACAGGCTTTTCAGCTATACCGTCTGGCAGCGCTCCATTCAGAAGCAGAAGCATCCCGAGCCCAAGTACTAGCAGGTTAGAGATATGTTGAAAAGGAAAGCAACTTCAAAGCTTTTCAGCGGACTATTCAGCATCGATCTCGACAAAGTCTGAGGATATTCTGAAGTCGGTTCAAGCACGCTGGACGATAATAGACGCTTTGAACTGGGAAATAGACAGCGAACTATACGAAGATAATGAAGAGTATAAGAAATGTTCAGCAGCTATGAGCAAAAGTTCAACAACATGAAGAAAGTTATCAACAGCAAGATGTGGTCTGATCTTTGCCGGAAGACAACCCCAAAAATGGACATACCCACGTTCAGTGGGAGCTACCACCAGTAGTTGTCGTTTAAGGACTTGTTCGTCGAAACTATACATAGCAACAGAGCCTTATCGAAGAGTCAGAAAATGCAATTTCTGAAAAGTAAATTAAAAGGAGAAGCAGAGAAAATAGTGCAACATTTACAGATAAGCACAGATAACTATCAAGTATGTTGGGATCTTTTAAACCACCGGTATAATAACACGAAGCTTATTTTTAATTCTCACATGGGTCTTAATGAACCAACCTACTATACAACTGCAGGCAGCATCAGCGATTAAGATTCATGATACCACCAACGAATGCCTAAATGCCATCAAAAATCTGGGGTCAACATAGAGAACTGGGACCCCATGATTGTTTATGAATTACTCAGAAACTAGACGCAGACACCCATAAAGACTACATCGAGTCATTGAAATACCCAAGAGATTTGCCGACTGTAAAGATTTATTACAATTTCTGGAGGTGAAATTCACAGCCCTAGAGTCGTCAAAGCAAACAAGACCACCAGAGTCAAATCAGCAACCACAACAATCATCTCAACCATCTAATTACAAAAAATCATTCGTTTTTAAAGCATTCACGAGCAATCAAAATCCGTCATTTAAATCAAATAATTTTAATAATAAAAGTAGGTTAGCGTCCGCACCGAAGCAAAAATGCCCTGTCTGCAATAAAGATCACGCCATTCCGTATTGCGAAACATTTTCAACATATCGACCTGATTTCAAGCGACAAATAATATCCAAGCTATCTTTATGCCAAAACTGCCTTTGTAATCATAACGGTATTGAATGTTTTCAAAGAAAAGATGCCATAAGTGCCAAATCAATCATCATACACTAGTTTACGAAGCCTTTGCCGTATCAGCAAATGCTGCAAATCCGAGTACAACGACCGACCGCGCGGTGTCAAACTCACACGTGTCTCTGGAGGACACCCAAGAGATTTTATTGGCTACTGCTATAATCAACGTCCAAGCTGTCGATAATACCTTTCACTCCATGAGGGCTCTTATCGACCAAGGGTCCCAAACAATTATCACCGAAAACGGCGCTCAAAGATTAGGATTACCTCGCAAGCATTGCAAAGGAGTAATATTGAAGCGCGAAGGAGAACAGCAAAAGGTGTTATGAACATCACCTTATCTTCTTGTTATAGCACATATAGCATAAATCTTGATGTCTTTATAATGAATCACGCAGTAAACAACTTACCAAACAAATCATTCGGAAAACCATCATGGGCGTTTATTGAAAACATTCAACTAGCGGACCCTGAATTTTATCGTAGCAGGACAGTAGATTTGTTACTGGGCGCCGATGTTTACTCTTCGATCATCATGGGAGGAATCATCAGAGAAAATGACGATATGCCTATTGCGCAGCAAACGCGCTAGGCTGAATTTTGGCGAAACGTGAAATCGTACAACTGTAACGTGATTATGGAACATTGACAGCATACATAAATTCTGGTAGATCGAAGATATCAATGACAATGAGGAGATGTCATTCGAAGACCATCAATGCCTTCAAAGGTACCAAGACTACTTTTCGCCAACCCGATGGGAGATATGTAGTGCGCCTTCCACTACACCCTGACGCTGAGGAGAAGTTAGGATTATCTGAACCAAAGCTTGCGTTTTATCAGCTCGAACGTAAATTTGGAAAAATCAACATTTAGCCCATAATTACAAGCAATTTATAAACGAATACATCAATCTACGTCATGCATACAATAGCGGCGAATTTGACACCAATATATTACATGTCGCATCACGCTGTCGAACGCCCTGACTCTTTAACTACGTCACTAAGGTGGTATTTAATGCATCCGGAAAACATCAACCGGTGTATGTTTGAATGATGTCTTGTACAGGGCCCTAATCTTCAGCAAGAACTTTTAGTTTTGGTCCTTAAATGGAGACAGTACGAATATGCCTATACAGCAGACCTGGAAAAATGTTCAGGCAAATAATTGTGCATCCTGATGACCAACTTTATCAATGCATAGTTTGGCGCGAAAATTCAAATCAGCCACTGAGCAAATACCAGCTAAATACCGTGACGTATGGCACAAAATCAGCTCCATTTCTAGCGATGATGACGCTTAAGCAGCTAGCTATAGACGAGCGTCAACGTTATCCTGAAGCATCGAAAGCATTAGAGCAGAATTTCTATATGGATGACGCTTTGTGTGGTAGTTATAACGTCATGTCAGCCAAAAATTGCAACGAGGCTAATCGACCTACTAAAACCGGAGGATTCAACCTTTGCAAATTTTCATCAAATGAGAAGTCACTACTCGAAGATGTTGACGTCGCACCAGCTCCTCAAACACTTATGACTTTAAGCACCAGGAATCAACAAAAGCACTCGGACTTACATGGATTGCCAGGGATGACAACATCACCTTCAATGCAAAATGACAGCAAACTACAACCAAACCAACAAAAGAGTTTTATTGGCCGAAATCTCTAAAGTCTTCGATCCTTGTGGTTTCCTTTCGCCAGCCGTGGTCCAGCAAACTATTATTTCAAAGCGTTTGGCAAGAAAATCTAAACTGGGATGATGTCATACCTGATGACGTATACTCAAAATGGTTAACATTAAGAGCAGACATCGAAAACATTAGTGATATCGAAATTCCCGATGGATTGGTACTCGAAAGAAAAGTAAAGTTCAGATACACGGTTTCTGCGACTCTTCCACCAAAGCTTTCGCTTGCGTTGTATACGCCCGTATTATTCATAAAGGCATCGCATCTGTAACAATATTAGCAGCGAAAACAAAACTCGTACCATCGAGCAAGAGTTCGACCGAAAATCAAACTTCGCTACCCAGGTTGGAATTAAGCAGTGCACTTCTACTTTCAAAACTAATGACTAAAATAAAACTAAGCCTAAAAGAACTTGATCTCGAAGTCTACGGATGGAGCGATTCCACAGCAGCTCTCGGTTGGATTCAGGGAGACCCTAACCGCTGGAAGCCATTTGTAGCCAACAGAGTCAAGAAGATTACAGACGTCATGCCCCCAGAATGCTGGCGTTATGTAAAAAGCACAGAAAACCCGGCTGATTGTGCCAGCCGTGGTATGAAAGTGGAACAGCTACAGCGGCATACCTTATGGTGGAAAGGACCTTTATGGCTATCATCATCAGCTGACCCTCACGAAAATCTGAGAACTTATCAAACCGATTTAGAATGCAAGGTGAAATTATCAAACATCGTACAAACAAACAAAAACAACGACGAAATTGATATTATTAGCGCAATAATTCACAAACAAAGTAGTTTCACGCGAGCAACACGTGTACTTGCATGGATATTGCGAGCGATTTCAAAAAACAGCGTAAAGTTACCATACTTAACAACAGCGGAGTTGCGTAACGCTACTGAAAAAATTATAATGAGCGTTCAAAAATCGGAATTTTTGCAGGAAATGAACGATTTATCCAAGCAAAGCAAGGTGGACTCTAAGAGCAAGCTTCTCTGCCTAAATCCGTATTTGGATCAAAACGGCTTAATGCGAGTTGGAGGTAGACTCAAAAATAGCAACATCCCTTACGATATGAAACATCCATACATTATCCCACACAGTGGCCACCTTACTAATATACTTATCGATCTTGCACACAAATCAACTTTTCACGGAGGCCCGCCTCACAAGCTTGGCTTAGACAGCAATATTGGATTTTAGGTGGAAATAAAGTTGTGAAAATCGTTTACGCCGTTGTGTTAAATGCAAACGCCACAATCCAGAAATGAATGAACAGCTAATGGGAGAATCAACCGAAGCAAGGACGAATTCCACGCGCCAATTTTTTAGAACAGGGCTGAATTTCACGGGATACATAGACATCAAAGCAAACAAGGGTCGAGGCATTAAGACCAACAAAGGATACGTGGCCGTCTTTATCTGTATGGTCACAAAAGCTGTCCACCTGGAGTTAGTCTCTGACCTATCATCATCAGCGTTTTGGCAGCCTTCGTCGACTAGCAGCAAGGAAGGGTACCCACGTCATTTATATAGTGACAACGGGACTAATTTCATCGGAGCTAACAACACCCTGTCCAAAAGTATTTCGATCTTAAAGCAATATTATCTGAAGAGTTCTTCACAGAGATCAGCGAGATGAAGATCGACTGGCATTTAACGCACCCTCGTGGCCTAGTGCCGGTGGGCTTTGGGAGGCAGCAGAAAAGCCTAAAGCACCATCTGCGTAGAGTTGTTGGCGATCAAAACTGACATATGAAGAATTCTCCACGTTATTAGCGCAGCTGGAGCCTGTCTCAATTCAGGCCCTTTGTGTATTGTCAGAAGACCCAGACGACATTAATTATCTAACGCCAGCTCACTTCTTGTCGAGCGGACCTATTCTTTCGATCATTGAGACAGAAACAGACGGGAGAACCAGATGGCAGCTAACGCAAAAGATATTCAGCGACATTTGGAAAGGTGGCGTGCTGAATATTGGTTCAGCTTTCAGCACGAAGCAAATGGCGTCAGTCACGGGAAAACATCAAACTTGACGATGTTGTGGTGATACACGACGCTAACCTACCCCTGGTAAATGGGCTTTAGGTCGCGTGATTGAACTACACCCGCCAATAATCTGGTCCGAGTCGTCTCAGTCAAAACACGAAACGGTTCTGTTATCAAAAGACCTGTAATTAAGTTATCGATCCTACCAGTTGACATAGATCAGTCAAACAAAAGTAGCGAAACAACAACAATAAATGAAACATCAGCAAAAATAAAAGGACACAAACACCCAAAAAATTTTTCATATAAACTTCTTATCTATTTTATGACACTCACTCTGTTCATTTCAACTGTGCATGCAAGCTACAACATCACAAAACTGAGTGATAACAAATACATATTTTTGAAAAATTGGGAAGTATACGATTAGTACAGGATTATTGGAAATTAGTTACTTACTACGATATGCAACCCTATTGGTACGGAAAAAGGATATTTAACACTTATACAGATCATCTTCAAACATTATGCAATAAATCGGAAGGAAATACGCATTGTGACATAATATTGCAACAGCTGAAACACGGGCTCACCGAACTAGAGTATTATGACCGTATGTTACTCAATCAGCATTTTGATAGTCGGAAGCGCGCGCGTCGAGGCCTTATCAATGGTGTCGGCTACGTCGCTAATACATTGTTCGGCGTTTTAGACGAGCGGTTTGCGGCCGAAAAAAGACATCAAATTAATTCAGGGCAATCAGAGACATTTAGCACAACTTTGGAGAAATCAAACATCAGTTATAGAAGCGGAAAATAACATTTAAAAGAGATCGAGACACAATGGAAAATATAAGACGTTAAATCAGCATTTAAATAATTTAAAAAATATCGAATACAGTGAAAACCGAAATATCTAAGGTAGAAATCACAAACGACTTCATCATGTCGAGCATCATAGCGAATAATGTCCTTTCGATCTTCGTAATATCCAAGATACCCTCCTGGATACGATCACCAACCTTCAACATTTTAACGTTCATCTGCTGTCACCCACTCAGCTGGAAGACGAACTAAGCGTAATATCCGCAAACTATCAAAGGGTTTATCATTACCAATAGATAGCACCCAGGTAACTTATCCAACCTATACAAAATTTTAAAGGTCAAAGCTAGAATGACCAACCAATATTTTATTTTCGAAATTCAGATCCCCTCACTAATAGAGATGACTATGACATTTACAACGTAATACCTCTTTATCATCAAGTTGCTAGCTCATCACTCTCTGTGATAAATCTGATACCGATTGCAGATCACGCATAAACCTGAAGAGACACATTCATACCTGTGAGATACAACGACTTTCAGAACTGCATAGAATATAATAATAATTTATTCGGATTATCTTTGCCAACTTCAAACGCCGTCTACGAGAGACAGACGGACGAGAACCTTTGTATTAAAACAAACAATCAAACACTTGTAAAATTATCAGCGCGTGTCAGACTACATGGCGAAAGCTTACAAGCTAAACTCGTATATAATTAATTGTTGCGGTCAATGTACCTTCCGATTCATATGTCAAGATCGAGTTACCGTAGAACAGGTGACGGGGTAAACATTATAATTCTCGGTACTGACTGCGTCATTCGAGAAAAACTCTAGTAATTACGCCTCATAAACAAATGACAAATGAGATTAATATCGAGCCGGTGATCTTTGCACAGAGATCGCGCCTGTCAATAGTATCATCAACATATCGATACCCATCAATACAAGCAACGTGTCAGAGAATTTCAGGCAAGCTATAGAAAACATTGACCGGCAGATTAAAGAGTTAAAGTCAGCTTCGGATGGCATAGCTAGTGAAGCGAACAGCCTCAACTATCATGATGTCCATCACTACGCCGTTATCTATTCTCTGGTGGCGGCAGGACTGGACAGCAGCGTGCGTGGCGTGGGTGCGCGCGAGGTGGAACGTCCGCGCCCCGCTCACTCAGCTTCAGCCAGCTGTCAGCGTGACACCAGTGTAAAGTGTGTGTGCAAAGATGTGAAGTGTGATGGTAGGTGTACTAAAGCAGAGCAAAGTGATCATTGTGCAAGTGTGTCCGATCAAAGAATCAAAGTGAGCCTAATCAGACGGTGCATAAAACCACTTCCCAGTTTTATTAAAATGTAATTTTAGGAAAACTCGCTAGAAATTGTCGGGTCATCATCTTGTAAATTAGCCGATAAGTGTTATGTCGGTCTCATCTATGTTTTAGTTTAGCTCATCTCATAATCATCTCGCCCATCTTCTCGCCGGGAGCATGTACGGTGCAACCGCACAAATCGCCCGATCAGCATTTTGCCTCATATACTTATTTTATTGTTCATCGAGTTCACAGCGTTCGTGTACTCATCATTAGCTATTAGCAGTTTTAAATATATTTTATATTTTACCTCAAGCAGCATATTTTATTTATATTATCAAAAGAGAAGAAGATAAATTACTAAGAGACATCGACGGAACTATCCTTACAGAAAGAAAATCTGCAGAATTACTTGCAAACTTTTTATCCCAATGACTATATAGATACAGACACAAGGGAACAAACTGAATTAAGAAATACAGCTAAACAAAAAGCAAAACACTTGGAAAATAGCATTATTAACATTAAGCAACCTTTTACAACATATGAAATTGAAAGCATCTTTAAAAATATGAGCACGAAGAAAGCTCCCGGAGATTATGGGTTAACGTCAGATATCTGTCAAACAGCTTTTGAGTCTAGCCCAGAGATACTCATAGCGCTTCTCAACCAATGTCTCAATATTGGGTACTTTCCAGCACAATGGAAAACTGCAACGATTAAGGTCATACCCAAACCAAACAAAGAAGACTATACACTACCTAAGTCTTACAGACCGATAGGACTATTACCAATACTTGGTAAGGTATTAGGAAAATTGTTTGTGAATAGACTTCAATGGCAGTTGGGAACCGAGGGGAAAATGAGCAAAAGACAATACGGCTTTACACCACAGCGAAGTACAGAAGACGCGCTATACGATATGCTAACAATTATAAAAGAAGGTATATCTAAAAAGCAGATTGTAGCATTAGTCTCCCTAGACATCGAAGGTGCGTTTGATAGCGCGTGGTGGCCAGCGATAATAAACCAATTATCTTACAAGGAGGTAGACGAACCTGTATTAAGACTTATAACAAGCTATTTAACAGGAAGAAAAATAAAACTTAGATATGCAGGGGAAGAAGTGGTAAAAGAAACAAACAAAGGATGCATCCAGGGATCGACATGTGGTCCTATCTTATGGAACATATTATTAGATTCGCTATTACAAGATACCAAGAACACAAGAGCACATGTTTAGGCATTCGCGGATGATATAGTAATAATAGGAATAGCAAAGACTGGCCAACAACTAGAAAGAGATATAAACGAGACATTAAGTAAAATAGGAGCATGGGGAAAGAAACATAAAATGAAGTTTGCGCCGCACAAAACACAGGCTATGATTATCACCAAACAAATAAAATATCACCACCTTCAGCTACTTTTGGAAGGCATGGAGCTTAAATATTCAAACTACCTTAAGATATTAGGCCTCACAATAGACAAAAACATTAACTTCAAACAGCATCTAGATAACATCAGTCAAAAGGCGGTCAATCTCTACAAAATGATATCAAGAGCTGCTAGAGCGCAATGGGGGCTGAACTCTGAAATAGTACGAACTATATATTTAGCTGTAGTAGAACCTACTATACTATATGCTGCAAGCTGCTGGGTAGAATCGACCAATAAAAAGTACATCCAAACAAGACTCAACAGACTAACTCGTCTTTTTGGAATACGCATAAGTAAAGGCCATAAAATAAACTCATTGATCTCAAGTACCCTACTCGCCAGAATAATACCGCTTGCACTAAGAGTAAAAGAAAATGCTGAAATTTATGAAATCAAAAGAGGAAAACAAATTGCTGCCCTACCTGGAAGGATAATGGAAACTAGGCTAAGCCCTTTCCAACTACCACACCCAGCTGAAAGAAGACAAAGAAGACAAAGAAGGCTTATAAATAAAATAGAGGATATAGCCATGATAGACAACGACTGGCCAAATATATACAGACGGTAGCAAAATCGAAAAAAGTAGGCTTTGCAGTAACAGTCTGGAAGGGCGATGTAGAAATTAAAAGAACTACCTCTCGCCTTGAAAGCTACTGCAGTGTATATCAGGCAGAGCTGATTGCAATATTAAAAGCTGTACAGTTTGTTTCTGAATCTGTTAAGTATCCTAAAGCCAATATTTTAAGTGACTCAAGATCGGCCATTGAAAGTATCTGCAATCCATTATCACTACATCCTATTGTAGCGGAGATACAAGACAGAATAACTAAATTAGAAAATAATAGCGGACGAATTGAACTGTTCTGGATAAAAGCGCACTGCGGCATTCCTGGCAATGAACGAGTTGACGAACTAGCTAAAAATGCTGCCATTAAAAATAAACAGCGTCCAATATATGACAAGTTCCCCCTATCTTATGCCAAGCACCTCACTAGAAATGCTACTCTCATGATCTGGCAACAGAAGGACATCGAATCTGCAGGCAGCGAAACAACAAAATATTCTTCCCAAATGTATCAATAGCTTATAAAATATTAAAAGATATCCAAATTACTAACCTTGAAACACAATTGTTTACTGGACATGGGGGAAATAAATCCTATTTGTATCGGTTTAAGCTATCGACAAATCCACATTGCACTTGCGATGATGAAAGTGATCAAACAATAGAGCACATTATCACACAGTGCCCAAAATTTAACAAAATTAGATATGAATGCGAGTGCAGCGTGGGTATGTCGCTCAAGAAAGATACTATATCAAAAATGATGGAAGATGACAATCGCCGATCTATATTCATGCAATTTGCACTTTCTGCAATTAGAGTTATAAATAAAGAAAATGGAAGTAAATTGTAATATACATTAAATAAGAGTTAAACTTTGCTTAATACTGATATACAAATTAATATTTGATTTTTGCTTTTGCTACAAATTTATTGATAAAATGATGGTTAAATATGTAGGTATAATATAACATTATAACACAATTATTAGTTATGTATTAGCAAGGAGAAACAGTAATAAGTTAGGTAGTAGTATTGATATTATGTTAGTAGATATAGAAACAAGTAATGTATAAGTCAATATAGTAAAAGTAATAAGTGAGTAGATATAGTAACAAATAATGCATTAGTAAGTAGCTGTATATGATCATGAGATTAAATATAAAGAAGTATTAGTTTGTGAAAATAGTAGAAGTAAGCATAAGTTAAGAGAAACTAAACTGTATAATTTACAAAGAAAAAAAAGGAAAAAAAAACAATAAATTTATATTTGATAGTAAAACATGTTTAACACTGCAGTACTCGCACGGGGTGAATATTCACCCCAGACCAATCTCTTTCATCCATATTTTTAAATTATTTGAATACAGACTGTGTCGCTTGGTGTAATCCTAGTCAAGTAAACTAGGTTCAAGGTCAGTACAGCGCCGGCACTCGACGCGTGCTAGTGGCAAAAAAAGGCGGCAATGTGCTCGGGACGGAATTACCCCACGCAGTATCGGCGTTACAAATCTCTCGTTCGATTATTAAGTGTTTCTTGTAAGTATTGGTTTTATTTTTCTTTTATTCGAGATGATTTCAGTTTCTATAAGACTTTTGTATATTTTGCTATGAATTTTGTGTTGTTCATTACAGATTTGTCGCCATTGGACGAATGTCAGGATAATATAATACGATGCTGGTTGGAAGATGTGGAGGTTGTGAGTGATATTGCGCCGAGTGATACAGAAGATAATGAAGAGGAATGTGTTACAGAGCTAAACCACGACTCAGAAACAGAGCAAGAATATGAAAGTAGCATAGAACAGACGGAAGAAAGGAGCACAGAGAGGTAGATGAAGACATGGAAGAAAATGTGAGAATAGTTTTTCAAGCGACGACAATGTTCCTCTGAGTACTTTCTCAAACTACTACCAGTCTAGAAATGGCACTCGTTGGAACAAAACACCACCACCGTGATCAAGAACTAGATCACACAAAATTTTAGTACAACAATGTGGACCTAAAGGTAACGCTAAAAACTTAATCTCCACTGTCTTGTTTCGAGCTATTTTTTGACGAGTCACTTTTGCAGATTATTGTTGAATCCACAAATATTTACATAAATATTGTTCAATCAAAATATAAACGTGACAGAGATGCTCGTCAAACAAACATGATGGAAATTCGAGCTTTTATCGGGTTATTGCTGGTGATAGGTGTAAACAGATCAGGAAGACGGAACCTGAAAGACTGTTGGGATAATTCTAGAGCACAGGAATTGAATTAGTCTATTTGACTATGTCGTTGAATAGATTTCGATTTCTCCTTCGCACTGTTCGATTTGATGACGTCACAAGCCGACCTCAAAGGCAATCACTAGATAAACTTGCAGCTATACGTGATGTTGTAGAAAAGTTCATTTCAATTGTAAAACAATTATAATCCCAGTGAGCGACTAACTATTGACGAACAGCTTGTTGCATTTCGGGGACGCTGTAGTTTTATCATGTATATGCCCAATAAACCTTCAAAGTTTGGAATCAAAATAATAATGGTGGTAGATGAAATCCCCATACGTATATAATTTTGAAATTTATGTTGGGGTTGAATTAGTCTATTTGACTATGTCGTTGAATAGATTTCGATTTCTCCTTCGCACTGTTCGATTTGATGACGTCACAAGCCGACCTCAAAGGCAATCACTAGATAAACTTGCAGCTATACGTGATGTTGTAGAAAAGTTCATTTCAATTGTAAAACAATTATAATCCCAGTGAGCGACTAACTATTGACGAACAGCTTGTTGCATTTCGGGGACGCTGTAGTTTTATCATGTATATGCAATAAAAACCTTCAAAGTTTGGAATCAAAATAATAATGGTGGTAGATGTGAAATCCCGTATATAATTTTGAAATTTATGTTGGTGCACAGCCTGAAGGGCCTTTCCAACATTCTAACAAAGTCCTGGATATTACACTTCGAGTATTGGATCCCGTCTGCAATCTTGGATGTAATATCACGATGGATAACTGGTTTTCCAGTATACCGCTAGCTCAAGAGCTGTTGAAACGGAAAACTACCATGGTTGGCACCCTCAAGTCTAATAAACCAGAAATACCTGCAATTTTCAAAGAATCTCGTCAAAGAGAAGAAAAAAGTACTGTTTTTGGATTTCAGAAAGACTGCACTCTAGTTTCATACATACCAAAAAGAAACAAATCCGTGATTTTGCTATCTACAATGCATCATAATGGCATAATTGATTCAACCACAGGAGCTAAACAGAAGCCAGAAATAGTAACTTTTTATAACAAAAACAAATGTGGGGTAGACATTATTGATAAGATGTGCAATCAATATAATGTTTCAAGAAACAGTAGACGATGGCCTCTTACTGTATTTTTTGACTTATTAAATCTTGCAGGTATAAATAGCTTGGTAATTCATCACATGAATAGGATGGCTAACAATGAGCAATCACTCATTGAACGGAGAATGTTTCTGCTGGATGTGGCGTTTGAATTGGTAAAACCCGCAATAAATTATAGAATTGGTGTTCCAAATATTCCACGGAACTAAAACTAAAGCTCAGATACTTTTAAAACCACAAAGCGGTGACAATGACCCAAATCCAAATCGGAATGTCCAGAGAACAGGAAAAAGTGGTCGATGCGCCTATTGTCCACGATCACGTGATCGTTCTGCTTCGAAATTCTGTAATATATGTAATCGATGGATTTGTCCGGACCATCAAGTTCTAATTTGTACATCTTGTCATCAAAATACATAAAAACTGTTAAAACTAAATAAAAAATGAAAATGTTTCGGAGAGTTGGCAAAATTAATAACTTTTCCTCATTTTTTAAATTACATTTTTGTTCATTTCATTAAAATACATTTATTTTTATAATATTAAGAATAAACAATAAATACTTTTCACTATTTGAATGCATTTTATTTCATATTGTATTATATTTACCTAAAATCGATCAATGTAAATGGTCTGAAAATTCACCCACACGCAGTAAAATATTAGAAAATTAGGGCGCAGTACTGCAGTTTAATACAACACTTAGATATAGTCATAAGTTATTAGTAAGGAGGTATAGTAATAAGTGAGGTAGTAGTAGTAGTATTATGTTAGTAGATATGGTAACAAGTAACGTACCAGTTATGTAGTAAAAGTAATGTATTATTAGTAATTAGCTGCATAACGATCATAAGATCGAAAAATAGAAGTATGTAACTCTGAAAATAATAGAAGTAAGTGTGTTAAGAAGAACTAATTGAACTGTAATATACTTTACGTAAATAAAAGCAAAAAAAAATTACAAAAAAAAATGGAGTATATGAAAATAGTAATCATGATAAAAGAAATAGAAAGGTACTGCATTAATAGCAGTAGAATAAAAAGAAAAAAAAACCTAACCTAACTAACTTTTTTTTTTTGCGAAATCCTCATGGACTACCTCCGTCTGGGGAAGGCGGAGGGCGTGCGGACTCTTACCGGCTAAAACCACCCATGTCTCTCCTCACACGTGCGCGCGGGGCCGCAGGAATCAAATTCTTCCGCAGCCCCAGTGCTGGCCCGTCTGTCAGGCCCGTCTCCCACAGGTAGTGGGTGTTCAACTACCCCGTGCATCGCCTCAGAGGCGCGCGCCGACACCGCGCCTCCGCCTCAGGGTCATCGGATAGGGGCGGGACATCCCAAGTCCCTCGCTCCTGGACCCATTCATGGGGCCGGAAGAGCGCTTAGTAGCGCCCTTTCGCGGCCCCAGCGAATCTGGTCTTTGGCTCCGCCGCCAGCCAAGTTTCGGCCGTGGAGGGTAGGAGGCAGCGCGCCTCGCAATACCGACCTCTCTCCCCCCGGCCCCACCACCACCGCATCAACGGTGCGGCCCCGTCTGAGTCGCGGAGGATAGGGCGGTGGCGCATCGCCATACTCCTCTTCCTCCGCGACTCCACCTCGGCTGCAGCGGTAAGGAGCGGACCAACCCTCCCAGCAGCCCGACACACATCCAGAAGTGGGCTCGCCAAGCCCACGGGTAGCCACCTAGGGCCGGCCCACCTCCAGGCCAAGGGGTTCCTCTTTGATCACCGTGGGTGACCAAGCCACGGCTACTAAGCCCCCCCCGCCACGACAAGGCGGGAACCCGTTCGGGGGGGAACCTAGCCTAACCTAACCTAACCCGAAACCGCGTGTTCAATTTTGATGCTGAGTTAAGCAACGATTACAGTTCAGTAAAGCATTGTTAACGAAACTGTAAAGACGTCTGTTGCATTTCATTTAAAAAATATTATAATTTACAGTGTTCCCTTTCCCTAAAAAAAATAAATTGTTACTTATGTATTTAATTTATAAATGGAGACAGAAACAAATTCATAAACGTAAGAGATAATTTTGGGTACACGCTACCTTAGCCTGCAGAGAAAACAAAGGAGAATTCCACGTGTTTCTTGAAGAAATAAGACGTTATGAAGAAAATTTTTCAGAATATCTCAGAATGAGTGTAAAAACTTTTGATATATTGCTAAACATTTTGCAAAGCAAACTACAACGTCAAGATACTAATATGCGGCGCAGTATATCTGCAGCGGAAAGACTGGTCGTCACTTTAAGGTAAGTAAGTAAGCCATATGTGATCAGAAATCGTTTAATTACAATAATAACTGCTAAAAATTATAATTATTTAGTACTTCTAATCAATTTCAAAATAACACACAAATCTAGTTTAATTCTGCAAAATCCAAATCCAAACTAGATCTATCCGGGCTCAAAACATTCATTGAGCTGGTACCAGAATAATTTGAAGCTTGGGTGTCAGTCCGTTAAAGGATGGACCCGTTGTTGCGGCAGTACGGTATCCGTATGCATTAGAGGGTCTTACTTCAGTGTTGTATTCATAGGAACTTGTTTGTCCTGCACGACGAGTGGTGGCCACATTGATATTTGATGAGTTATATTGATAATCATAATTAAAATTTGTATTTCTGTTTCTATTTTGAATATTTCGTAATGTTGACATCACTTCAAATTAGAACTCTACCATATCAGCATCACTTAAACTACCGACAGCAGAAGAAATGCTTTTAAAAAAAGACATTGACCGACTCTCATTTTCGTTTTCCATTTTATCCATAAAATCCAGCATCCTTGCTTCGACTTGGCTTGTGGTTGTGTTGGTGCGTGGTTTCTTGGGGGCTATAGATTAATTATTAATTAGACATATACAATTGTTGCATCTTATAACCACCCCTCCCTATCGCAAAATAGGTGGTATCTGGCTCAGTGATATTTTTCTTTGGCAATTGTACCCTACTACATCGTTGTATTGACTCCCACTGTTTACCGGTCAGTTTACCTCCTGTACTATTTAACTTTGTCCATAGTGTTATAGTCTCCTTTGGACTAGGAGCATTAACATATTCAGGAATGTTATTGGTCGTAGTCGTGATAAACTGCTTACTGTTTTTAGTGTAGGGTTTTCTGAAGCCTTGAGTGTACTTTATACCAGTCCAATCATCTATATGATCTTCACTGTCAAACCACTCATCTAGATTTTCGGTGATGGATAGTATCTCGCTCGTTTTTACAATAGCCATATTTATATTTTCAATGATGGCATTTATTTTCTCTTTAACTGTTGTAGTGGTATCAGGGTTAGTAGGTAGCTCATTGGCATCTAGTAACAACAAGGACGAGCTACCTCTCTTGTTGTCTCTAGTTTTAAAGCCAAACCATGATCGCCATAGATTAAGGCAATCTTTTGTTCTACCTACTTGTGTCATGTCATTGAGTATATCTGCATACAGCTTCCTAATTCGGTCATTCTTATATTTGACCTATTGTAAGCTATTGTCTCATAATAGGAATAATAAGTCTTCTTTTGATTATCACTAAATGTCACTTTATCGGGTAATATAGTTTTTTCTCTGTCCCTAACTTTTACTGCTACACTCTTGCATTCATCAGAGTTGCAATTATTTACCTGCATATTACTTTTGTTGTCAGATAAATCAATTATTATTGTGCACTTACACTGCAGTATTAATGTACATATCAAATTCATCTGATCGCCATCTCACAAAAAGTGTTCTGTGTGAGCGTAAAGCCAGATTCGCAACTTGTTTTAACCATGTTGTCAAATCAGTCTCGTAGCTATCTGTTTCTGCTAATATGCCTTCGGAGTTTTCCTCTTCCATCTCTAAGTCTTCACCAGGGATCCACTTATCCGTTATAAGTTCCTCCATATTTTGGATTGTAATAACCTCAATTGACTTACCTTCTGGGATAAATTTATTTGGGCCAAGCCCATCCTTAAATTCTATGGCAACATTATAAAGACTTTATTATTTTATATTTTTTACAACCCCAAAGTTCTGGGTCTATTTCTTCGGGTTTGTGTATGATATCTTCACTTAACATACTTTCATCAACATTTATAAATTTGTCTATTACCCAGAAGCCAACTGATTTTACGACACCACACTTCCTAATGTTATTTAATATAATATGTGGGCTAAAAATTCAACAGCATCAGCAATGCTAACGTCATAGATATCTTCCATGTTCTTAAATACAGTATGAACCTGTTGGAAGATTTTATGCTAGCATCACACATTTACAGTTTGAATCATCAGCAACAGTCTTAATCAATATCTTTATTGTCACAGCGTTAGTTTTAACTGCATAGCAGTCATAGCATAGGTTTTAGTGTAATTATGTTGGAATATAATCGTCCCATACTTTATAGGTATCGAAGAACACCTTCAGAAAAGGTACTTATGCCCAACATATCTTGCACTGTGTCATGAATGCCTTATTTTGTATCTGTTTGAAAGCGAATGGACGTTTTATTGTCATCACCTTTGATACAGACACACTATGAGGTATAGTTGCCACTAAAGTCACTTTTTATGTTTCCATTACTATCGTGAAGACCTGCTCCACTTGGTAGTAACATATTTTCCGCTTCCGTGAAACCACCACCGTATCTCCAGATCTTATAAAGGTGACAATTAACAGCCATTAACAAAATGCAAAAATTCGACGCATTTTAATCATTCTCAAATTGCTCAAACTGAACTGCATAAAATACTAAAGGAACAACATAACCAAGACTAGTCTAGGTGTGGTGCAGGAGCGTAGTATGAGGTAAGTTGTAAAATTTTTTTTTGTTCTTAATATTTTCAAGACTAAGTGCCGATTTCACCAACGACGTCGTTGTCTAAGATTAACTAACGAGAATAAAGATATTCCCTACTTTTCTCAGATAACCTGTACATTTCACCATGCAAAACAACAGATTAGTTAGCCTCAGATTAAGTATTCTTTGGAATAACGGTTTTGCTTATCTGTGGAAGACTGTATTTGAATGAGCGAATGAATGATTGTATAAAGAAAACAAATTAAGTATGTCATTGCTATCACTCTCGGCGTGGTACAACAAACTTTTACTTTAGCAGGGTTATACGTCAGTTTGACGCTAAGCTATGATGATTCATTTTCATCACCTGTTGTTAAACGTTGTATTTTTCTCAGTTTTGGTAATTTTTCAATTTTAATTAATAATGTCGGACAGAAAACGCAGTCATAATTGACAAATGTCGGAAAAGATGTCGATTAGGATTTAGTGGCTGAACATTTCAGTGTAGTAGAAAATAAGCGTACCGATGCTGTTACTATGAAACAGAAAAATGCGGAGTGGGTAAAAATATCGGAAGAATTTAATTCCCAAACCACTTTTGAATATAGGACGGCAGAAAATTTAAAAGCACAGTGGGAAAGTCTGAAAAAAATCACCAATAAAGAATCGTCTGCTGCAAGGCAAAGCTTGATTCTAACAGGTAATAATCATTCATTTCTACATACTACTTACGAAGCTAAAGCTGTAATGATTTATACCTATAGAATTTTTTGTGATATCCTTGACTTATTACTTTGTGTTTTTTATCCCTAATGTTTAATATTTTGTTTAGGTCGTGGACCTGCAAAGCCTAAGCTTGAGGACAACCTATTATATAGCAAAATCTTGGCTTTGATATCTACGGCGGTAGTTGGACTGGTCAATGAATATGACAGTGATAACATGAGCAATAATCATGTTATCATTGAAGAGATTCCTAGCTTCCACTAAAGGTACACAATTTTTGACTGTCTTTGACTGAACAGCATCACTTAAGTGGTATCTCTAAATTTTATTTAATAAATAATGTTATTTTATCAATAATATGTGGGTTTTTTTCAGTTCCTGATGTAACAGACATATTTGTTCCTGCCCCTATATATTATTAGTCCATGACCATGCCTCTGTCTATGGATATAGATACAAGCGTACAAAATGATGATAAATCACAAGGAGACACAGCCGTATGTAACCTAAAAATTAATATTAAAATAATATATTCTAAAGTATTTCTTCAAACTATTTTATTGAGTCCGACTATTAGTTGAATTACCTAACCCATTAAAAGTCTAATAAGTTAGTAATTTTGTGAAAATATTACAAAATTATTTTCTACCGACTTCAACAGGAGGTATTCAATTCGACTGTATGTTTTTTATGTGTTACCTCATAACTTTTTACTGGGTGAACCGATTTCGATAATTCTTTTTTTGTTTGAAAGATGATGCCTCACATGTGGTCCCATATAAAATTTGATCAAGGTCTGACCAATAATTTTTGAGTTATTCTTAATAATTTACATTGAAGTCAGTTCTACAAATTTTTAATTTTAAATTATATTTTGAAGGATTGGGAAGACTACACTCCAAAACTGCTGCAAAATCCAAAATCTGCACCTCTACGGGCAGTGAGTAAGAGCAAAGAGGATGTAGGAACTTCTCCTACTCAAAGTAAGAGTTGGAGTTCCAAGCGCAGACCGGCTCTACCATCTTCATCGCTAGAATTCCAAAAAAACAAAAAAAAGCTACTGAAATGCAGATGAATTTTGCTGCTGAAGGGAGGGAAGAAGCAAGAATTTTTTTTGAGATAGACATGAAAATTAAAAAAATTAATTTTAAAGCAGGAGAAAATAAAAACTAGGTTATTACTATCACAAAAGGCGGAGAAAAGAAAAAAATAATAAAAAACTATGACTTTATAAAAAACGTTTTTGCTAATTTTTTTCCGAAAAATATTATTCATTTGTGTTATTTTCGTTTAAAACTATATTTTATTTTCTATTTTAAACCAACTATTAGTGCATATGTAAGAAGGAGCCATTTGTGAGACCATTGGTGAGAGGACGAACAAAATTTTATATTGAAATCATTGATTGCCACCAATTTTAACAAGACCACTCGCTACTGACTGATTTGATTGATATTAAGTTTGCATACACTACGGATTACAATATTTTATAACTACTTAGAATTTCTGCTTGCCTAGTACATGCAACTCAATGATCTTCAAAATAAACCTGTAACTATTTTTGTTTTGCATTAATTTAACAAATACACTTATTTAAAATGGCTGAATGTCTGGACAAGTCCTTGTCAGAATTAAATATGAATGAACTTATGGAGAAGACTCCACCTAACTTTGTCTGCACACACGTTAAAAGGAGAAGAGACGATGATTTCTTATCCGATTTTAACACCTTTAAAGATGAAATAAAAAACCTGGTGTTATCTGTGATGTCAGAAAACAATAAAGAAATTAATAAAATTTGTCAAGATTTGTCAGAAATGAAGGGAACCAATAATAAAATTGAAAACCTAATTGAGTTGCTCATGAAACAGAATGACGACTTTAGGAAGATAATAGAGAAACTAGAGAAAGAAGCACAAAAAGACAGAGATTATATAACGGTTCTAGAGAATAAGATTGAAGATTTGCAGATATCCAGTCAGTAATCAAATTTGGAGCTAAAGAATGTTCCTAAAAAAACGAAGAGATGAAAGAAGACTTACTTGAGATGGTACTTAACTTGTCCAAAACTGTAGAGTGTAATTTGAACAGAAATGACATCAAAGATATATATATATAGAGTAAAGACTAAGAGGGAAGAAAAAAATACACCTATTATAGTAGAAACTTCATCCAAAATTCTAAAGAATGAATTTCTTAGGACTTGTAAGAAATTTAATACAAAATGTAAAACAAAATTCTGCGCTCAGCATTTGGGCTGTCGCATTAAAGAGGATACGCCTATTTTCGTATCGGAGCAGTTGACAGCTCAAGCTTCGCGCTTATACTTCATGGCTCGTGACCTGGCAAAATCAAAGTAAATGACAAGTAAAAAAAAAACAACTGCAGATTTTGGGGCTCTTGAAACTCTAAAACGAAATATTTAAATGAATTATTATTCTCGAATGATCCCAACTTTGTATTAGAAATGTAGAGTCTTTTCAAGAAAACACTATTACAAGAAGAATACCAAAAAACAAACGGACTATAAAACCGTGGATCACACCTGGCATTTTGGGTGCATCAGAACTCGGAATAAAATGCAAAAGCAGTTAAGAAAAGAACCCTTCAATATTATCCTTAAAATAAGCTACACAGAAACTTTTGTACTAATTTAATTAAAAAACTCAAACGTATTTATGAAAGTAAACAACTATCCGCCTCAGTTAAAAATAGTAAAGATCTTTGGCGCAGTATTAACAATTTTACAAATTTTAAGAAAACAAGAACAGACTGCACAAAACTTTTAGAAGTAAGTTCTTCCCCTCTCGATGCAGTTAATTTGGCCTACAATTTTTGTTAATATTGGTAGGAATTGTAGAAAATATTTTGTTAACATCCAATCACAATTATAATGATTTTCTGGATAGGAATAAAAGTAATCTAACATCATTTGTGTTGTTAGAAACAGATGTAAAAGAAGTCCATGATACACTCATGAATCTTAAAACCAATAGTGAGCCGGGTTGGGATTGTATCCTAACAAGATTTTTCAAATTTGTTGGGATTGAGGTTACTCCTGTCATTGCCCATCTTGCAAACCTCTGTTTTAATAATGGTATCTTCCCAGAACCATTAAAGAAATCAAACGTTACACCAGTTTATGAGAGTGGTGCTAACGACGAGGTTACTAACTATCGCCCTATTTCGGTATTAACTTCTATTTCAAAAATTTTAGAAAAAATAATAAATAAAAGATTATTAAATTATTTGGATAAATTCAATATCTTATCAAACTCTCAGTTCGGCTTTAACAGGAACGGTCTATAGAAGACACAATCACAGCAATAACCTCACACCTCATGGATGAATTGATTCGTGGAGATAAATGTCTAGCAGTCTTCTTGGACCTAAAAAAAGCATTCGACACGGTCTCCATCCCCATACTTTTAAGTAAACTGGAGTTCATTGGTATCAGAGGCACGCCTTTAGAACTATTTAAAGTTATTTATCAAATCGATTACAAAGAGTTAAAATAGGTCAATATGTTAGTAAATACTCTGATATTACGTATGGCGTGCCGCAAAGCAGTGTGCTTGGGCCTACCTGTATACATAAATGAACTGTGTGATCTAAAGTCTAAAGGGCCCGTTTTTTCTTGCTGATGATACTGCAATAGTATTTTCAGACAGAAACTGGGATTCAGTACGGAGGGTAACTGAGCTTGGTTTGATTAAAGTTGCATTTTGGCTCAAGTTTAATTTACTCACTTTAAACGCTCAAAAACCAATTATATTTCCTTCACATTAACTAACAAAACTCAACCAGATACTAATTATGCCATAAAATTCATACATGTGATACTATTAAAGCCAATTGTCTATGCCCATCTATCAATAAAGTAAATAAAACAAAATATTTAGGAATTATTTTAGATCAACGACTATCTTGGTTTGATCAGATTGAACTTGTAAATGCGCGAATTAGAAAACTAAGTTGGCTTTTAAACAGTTGAAATATGTAGCTTCTAACAAACTAATTAAACAGGTTTATATTTCCCTAATCCAATCTATTATCACTTATTGCATTCCTGTCTGGAGTGGAGCAGCGAAAACTAAATTTATAGAAGTGAAACGGCCACAGAGATCACTTTTAAAAGTCATGCATTTTAAACCTTTCCTTTTTTCAACCACCAACTTGTATCAAATGTGTGACCTGCTATCAGTAAGAAAATTATATGTTCTACATTCTATTCTAAAATTTCATAAAACCTCAGTATATGATCATAACACTCAAAATAAAAGAAGAAAGGATATAGTCGTGATTACTAAAAAAGTAAATTCTGCTTTTGCAAGGCGTCAATATGCAGCTCAAGTTAAAATCTTATATAATAGAATAAACAAAATAATAGATACAGATATCTATCAAAATATGGTATATATTATTTTCAGGAAAATTACTTGTATCAAAGTACTTAATATTATGTTTAATATCTTTATAGAAGTCTTCAGTGTAAATTAAATACAAAAGACTATCTGTATCAGTGTAACAAAGTTTGATATTATTATCTTTGTATATTTTCTTCATTACAGAATAATGAAAATTATATAAATGACTTTTTGCAAGTTCCAGAATAGTAAAGCCCACATATATTGAACGATTCAAGATCACTTTTGTTGGTCGGAGTTGAATGGCTACGAGGCTATCAGAAATAATTGCAAATTTTTTGAAATTAGGCGCACTAACATATTTTTCAGCACCACAGACCTTATTTGTGTTAATAAAATTATCTTTCCATACATTTACTAGCTTAGCGTCGACTTGTTTTCTTTTGTTCTCTATAATTTTTCCAAAAATTGAATTGTTTTGTCTTTTAAAAAAGTCTCTTTCAAAGTCAGATGTAGCATTTTGTCTTAAATACTGGGTGGTCAAAACAGTGAGGTTATAAATTTTTTTTTTGATTCCTCACAGGGTATCCGAAAATACCTATGTATGTTCCGCGATTTTGTAGTTTTCGAGTTATGATTTTTTATCCTTTTTGAAAATGTTCACCCTAAACAGCCTAACATTAAAAAAATGTAATTGTGAGATTTTTCCAACTTTTTTTGTTTGTAGCATGATCCTTATAGGTTGCCTATTATGCATAAAATAATTAGCTTCTAACATTCACCGAAGATACAATAATTTTAATCAAACTTAAAATTTTCTGTCAGGATGGGGCTTGAATTTTCAACATTAAATGAAAATAGTAATAAATGATTTCATACTTTCTAATTAATTTTAAAAACTTGGTACCTTAATCTTTCATAATAACATTAAAAATGACACTTAATAGGCCAGTTTTCTGTTACAGACTTCTGAAGTTACTCAGGCGAAACTACCTGAATAGTTAATTTGATTTAAAAATCTTTTTATCATTTCTAGGGCTAAACTAAGATAGTAAATGCTTCAGGTTAAAAAGCTACTTATTGTTAAAACGTGACATTTATTAAGGTATCATTTTACTACAAACTACATGTTTTCTTTATTTCCTCAAACTAAATGATAGCACATTCAGTCACAAACACACAAAGAAATTTTAAACAAAGGCTCAGGTAAACATTCCTGCTTTGCGCTCCATTTTGTTACCAGTCCACTGCGCCCTTATTTAACTAGTTTTAGTATGAATCTTGAAATCATTTGTCAGTTCCCACAAACATCTTGAACAATAAGCGTAGTGGGGGAAGGTTTGCCACGCATTTTGTATGTAAAACCGACTCTGCGCAGTCAAGGTCAATGTTCAAAAGTTTGCCAGCAATTTTTGTCAATAAATTTTAACCAATAAGTAAAGACACTGGATGTTATTTTTGCTAACCTGAAGCATTTACTATCTTAGTTTAGTCCTAGAAATGATAAAAGATTTTTAAATCAAATTAACTATTCAGGTAGTTTCCTGCCTGAGTAACTTCAGAGAAGTGTAACAGAAAAACTGGCCTATTAAGTGTCATTTTTTAATGTTATTATGAAAGATTAGTACTGCCAAGGTTTTAAAATTAATTAGAAAGTATGAAATCATTTATTACTATTTTTCATTTAATGTTGAAAATTCAAGCCCCACTCTCCTGACAGAATTTTTTAAGTTTCGATTAAAATTATTGTATCTTCGGTGAATGTTAGGAAGCTAATTATTTTATGCATAATAGGGCAACTCATAAGGATCATGCTACAAACAAAAAAACTTGGAAAAAATCTCACAATTACATTTTTTTTAATGATAGGCTGTTTAGGGTGAACATTTTCAAAAAAAGGATAAAAAAAATCATGGAACATACATAGGGTATTTTCGGATACCCCTAGGTATGAGGAATCAAAAAAAATTTATAACCTCACTGTTTGGACTATCCTGTATATATTATGGAAATATATGGCTCTAAAATGCTTTTTATTGAAAGGTATAATCCTATGAATCTTCAATAAAACAAGCCCGTTTCTTAGCATTCTTGTAAATGAAGGTAATGGATAACATATTTATATTTATCGTAGAGAT
The DNA here is from genome assembly GCA_029286625.1 of Parnassius orleans. Classification (NCBI taxonomy): domain Eukaryota; kingdom Metazoa; phylum Arthropoda; class Insecta; order Lepidoptera; family Papilionidae; genus Parnassius; species Parnassius orleans. Next base: position 194,902 of record JAGSMP010000425.1, on the reverse strand, counting down.
TCGCAACCAATTTCTTATTACTAATGTTTGATGATATTGGTACTGTTAACTTTTCTGCTGCAAACGGTAAGTCAGAATGTTCATCATTAATATTGCGTCGATATTGCATGTCAACTTCAGTATATATCCTTCATTACTATTAGGACTAATAGAGTTAATATCAAAACTTCTTAATTCTTTTGTTTTAAAACTGAAATTTTTATAAGGCAGTTGCTGTATCATAGCATAACCATACAAATTTACACAATCTAAATAAACTAAGAATAATTTGGATCTTCTTCATTAAAATTTGGTAAGTATTTGTTATTAGCCTTTGCATACCTTAACGAGCATTGAGTACCTCCTCTTATACCATTTTCTAAAATTGATAAATTTGTATATCAGTAATTAAATCCAACTCAATACTTGTCAAAAATAGCATAGGATCCCAACTTAGTGAAGGTGATGAAACATAATGACAAGGATCAGATTATAATAATTTAAACTCATGGATCTAAATTTCTCAAAACGTCGCAAAAGTAGTAAAACATCGCATTTCAGGTATAACTCGTATATTCACCTAAGTTTTAATACCAAAATTTTGCCACACAGTTAAAGCATGATTATAATCTTCGTTTGTTATAGATTCTGATGTTAATTTATTGTAAAAATTTGATTGCTCTGGTAACTGAGTTTCTTTATACTTTTCCCAAGAATATACATAGTCATAGCAATACACCCTTCCTAAGTCATAATCGGAATAAATTTTCATCTGGAAAGAATGTTCGCAAATGTTTTAAGTCTTCAGTATTTAGAGTTTGTGCTAAATGATCTAAACTTGAACTCAGGACATTACAGGAGTCTATAAATTTCAATTGCGCTGACTTCTGCATATCGATTGGAAAAAACTTATAAATTTCTCTTTGTTTTTTGGAATTAAATTTATACGACCGCATACACTTGCGAGTTCTTTTATAATTAAATGGCAATCATATCCAGAAAGATTATGAAATATAATAGGAATGAAATTACATTTTCTATTGTTTAAATTACATGAATTATGAGCTGGACCTCTGTATTTACCTGTGAAATGGTCATGATCATATACTTTGTAATCAGAAGAACAAAACTTTTTTTTTACAAATATAACACACTGCTGCACTATTAAAAGAGCTCTGCTCTTCACTATTAAGCGGATTCATGTCTTTGGAAATATTTAAAATTTTATATAATCTTTCTATATCCTTATAAATTTAATTAACATTTTTTTTGAGCAATTAGGTCCTCGATAAGGAACAAAGTCATTCAATTCGGAATTGGATTCACAGCATATATAATAATTAAAACAAGTAGCTTCATGAATCTGAACATTTTGTACATGCCAAAATATTCTCTAAGTAAACTTTCAAAGTCACCATAAATAACAATTGGAACTCTTTGAGACCTTTCTGGATTAGAAAATCGTAGCTTTGAATTCATTTCTGGAAGGATTGTTTGCATGCGAGCAAAATCATGTGACTAACTTTGCCTCAGAATCAAAGTAAAAAACATTCATCACATAAATGAATTTTACATTTGTGTTTCGTAAGTTGTTTGTACGAGCTTTTCAAAATGTTTGATTAAAACAAAATTAGTCTTGTTTTGTTTATTCAAAAGCAATAAGTTTACATGCATTAACTTTCTTTGTGGTGTTTTGTACAAAGGTCCTGTTACTGTATTATTTTCTAATCCATGTATATTGACACTTATTTTTGTATTCTGTTTTTCAAAGCGTTTTATATCTTCAAACGTCGGTGGAAAAGACATACCGGACACATTTAAAACTTTAGAATAGTGTGGATAAGATGTAACTCGATTTGGATTACATTTCGCTGGATATATTTGTGCTATGATACACCAAAGGAAGCAGTGACTGTCTGTATTATGAATATTAAGACATGACTTTGTTCTGACAATACTTTTGGTAATAAAATGAAATGACCAGCTCTTAACGGATTATATTTAGCTATATTTAGTTATAAATGGTTAATTGATTCAATTGTCCACCCAGATTCAGATAATTCAAACTCCATGCATTTGATGATTAAATTTTTCGAGTATTCTTCAAAAAGAAACTTTAAATCAGTACTTTGTAATATAGGCGTATATTTAGTATTGAAGCTTTTTAATGATATTTCATCATTCTTTGGAAGCTCGTATAACACAAATAATTCAAAGTTTACCTTGATTGATTTGTGCGTGGTTAGTAATGTTTTAATTATATTGCAAACAGTGCTAGAAATACTAGATAAGAATAACTCTGGCATAATTATGTCACTTGAATCTGTATTTACTCTATAACTTGATCCTATTCTTGAAAGCAGCAGTTATTAACTCATTATCAAACTCAGTTCTAAGTAAACAATTAATTTTATGTATATTACTCTTCTTATGTGATGAATGATTTGATGTATATGCATTACAGTCCTGACAGAATTTCATTTTCAATCATATATCTATTATTGATGTATAGTGTTTCAATCATATATCTATTTATTGATGTATAGTGTAATACTGCTCAAAAACTTGTATATAAATATGTACTTCAATCTTTATTTATATTACCCGCTTACCACCGGCACTAAGATGATATGTCTAGGACACATCAGTTAGCAGAGTCCAAGTTCACCTCTGTCTTGGACGCTGTGAAGCAACCTACACGCCACTATAATAATCCTTTTCAAGTCCCATTTCTTTCAATATAATGCTTTTACATATTTGAGACCTTCCACATATTTGCTTTATTTCATAGACCTTACTATTATATGTCTTATACATATGGGACTTCAAGTCATAACTCTGCTATCAGAATGCTTATGCATCATAGATGCCTTCTATATTAATGCTTTTGTATCATAGACCTTATATAGCACTATACATTGTGCAGCAGTACTAGTAACAGTCGGTCAGCCGACCACCATATATATGTACAACCGTCGGTATGTCTCCGGCAACGCCCTTCATATAAGCAGTTTATTAGTGGAAAAAGTGTATCTCAGTTTTCTTAGATTTGGCTAAAGCGTTCGATACCGTGTCAATAAAAATACTATTAAAACGATTAGAAAATCTCGGTATCAGAGCATTCAACTCAAATTATTCAAAGTTATCTTTCTGAGAGATAATCAATGTTGGTGTAAATAATATTAATAGCAATGATTTATTAGTAACACATGGCGTACAGAAGTATACTCGGACCAACCTTATTTCTTATTTATTAACAATTTAACAAAATTTGATCTCTCTCAGGGACATATAATCTCATATGCAGATGACACTGTTTTGATATTTGCTGCGGATACGTGGACAGATGTATTCTTATCAGCACAGACAGGTATAAATGCAATTACTAATTGGCTTTACAGTAATAAACTCTCTCAATATTAAAAACAAAATATAGTTTTTTCACTAAGAAAACCTGTTCGTAATCTTGAAAATTTTAATTTAGTGATTCATTCATATAATTGTTCAACAAGGCACAATAGCTGTTCCTGCCTTTCACTTGAGTCTGTTGAATATATTAAATATCTGGGGTTATAATAGATAGTAATTTAAATTTTAAACAACATATTAACACACTTAGCAGAAGAATTCATAAATTAATATATTTTTAAAACCATTAGACACGTTTTGGATCCAGATATATTAAAACGAGTTTACTTAGCTATCAGTCTATTATAACATACTTATCAATATGGGGTGGCTTCTAAAACGGTGTTACAAAAGATTGAGATCTCCCAACGTGCTATTCTCAAAGTAGCAACATTTAAACCTTTCCTATACCCTACATCACAACTTTATGATAACTGTCAGGTCCTTACGGTAAGACAACTGTTTATATTAACGATCATTCAGAAACTACATAGTTTATTGCTATATAATCCAACGAACTTAAATAAACGCAGGAAATTTTCCGTAGATACAACTAATTTTAAAATAACTTTTATAAGAAGATTCTTTGCATTTTTAGGACCACACTTATATAATAAACTAAATAAAACATTAGACATTTACCACCTTAATAAAGTAGATTGTAAAAAAACTGTACATACTTACCTACAAAAATTAACTTATAATGAAACTGAAAACCTTCTTAGTATTCAGACTTAAACATAAATTCTCATATAACTTTCACCCATAATACTACCCATATTAAAATAATAATATCAGACACACACACACACACACACACACACACACACACACACACACACACACACACACACACACACACACACACACACACACATACTAACATATACACATTTTACACTCCTCTCCTTAAACTGCTCACACACATTACACTCATTATACAAATACTTACAGTCCATTACGCATTAAGAGAGAGACATTATTAGTACAAATTATTTTCTTGTTTGTGCCTAGGTATAAGTAATAACTTAGCATATGGAACGTAACATATGATCCATTAAATTTCATTGTACCTAGGTTATGTTAGCATAAAGTACCAACTCGTTAGATAATATTAATTAATTAACTTTGCTTGCATCTTAATATTTATGTAAATTAACGGTGGGGATGTGGCGCTGACAGCTGATGCACAGGTCTCCTAGTTCGGCTGCAGATGCTATGTTTCAAATATATGTACCAAATTAGCTTTATTAAGTGTTAAGCAAATATCTGGTTGTACTACCTTTGGAAATAAAGAACTTATTATTATTACTTATTATTATAAGCAATCATTACATGAACACGCTCCAGAAATACAAGAACTCCTTCATTAACTTTGAAAATTTTTAGTAATGCAAAAGAACACCTTCATCAACTTAGAACATTTTGACCCATTATTTTCAACTATATTACAAATATTATTTATCTTTATTATTGCAATATAATCGACTTGTACTTGTATTATTTAACACGTTAGCTGCCATGTCAGTCACAGGTGGCTGACAGATATACTACTTATTCGGGCCATGTCAGGCACCGGTGGCGACACTGAAGCATCAAATTAAAGACCGCCTGCCGCCTGGCACGTTTTTAGTTATTAGCTATTTGAAATGACTAACATGGCCCCAAACAAAACATATTCGACATGGCTTGTTACATTTATACCTAGAACTGAAGTTGTTACACATTTTAATGAAAAGTTAAGTAAAACACAATGACCTTTTATAATTACTGTTTTAACTGAATAAAATCACATTTTGGCAATAATTACGGTAAACTAAAGAAACTGTTTATTATTACGATTATTTATGTTCAAAATTGAAACATTCTAGACACAAACGAGACACAAATAGCGCTACGATACGTGAATTTTAGTTAACAACGTTATCAATTTTGTTACCAAAGTCGATAGGGATCATGTGGGTGTGTTGAGGGCGCCATCCGTATGATAGTTACATTGATGCTTACTGCTACTTGCGGTGTTGCGTCTTGTGGATGGATCTGGTGTGCGCCTAATTCGACACATCTTATGGTTCTGGTCGATGGAGGCGTGTGGTGATGTCTGCTTAGATTGTATAGGGACCTTGGGATGGTGTAAGCCTGACGATAGTCGTATTGATGCTTATATTATTATTATTATATATTGATGCTTGTTGCATTGCGTATCTGTGATGATTGTTTGGCGGGTCGCTATTCTCAATGGCGCTCTGCATCTTGGTTTGACACACAACCTAAGTAGCTTTGTCCAAGTCGGGTCCTTTCATTATGGGCTGCAGACTGTCTGACCTCCATGATGTTTTATATAACAACATAATAATATATCTCTAAAGGAGTCAGTTTTTGGGCCCACTAGAAATTTTAACGACCCTTAATGGTATTATAAAAAAAGTTACCAATTTATTATAATAAATGGCCTATACATTTTATGAATATCTAAACGGAATCAAGAAATCTAAAAAAATTAGTGGTTTTGATATTCCGTATTCTGGTTAATGTAACATGGGGAAAATGTGTAATGAATCATTTTGCAGTTTCTATTAAAAGAAAATGTATTTTTACCAAGATAACTTATTATATACATATTATATTTGTACTTATTTGTATATTATATATTTATTACTAAAAGGATACCACTGAGATTTTATCCTATTTCTAAAGTGTTAGCTTATATCATATAACATGGTTCAAAGACACCGTGGAACGAAACGCTATTTTGTCATTGACTTCCGTGCTGGGTAAAAACCGACGGCCATATTATCATAATATAAGCATCATATCTATGTCTGTGCCGGCGACCGGGTATTACTTTACGGCATTGACATTCGTCAGGCTGCTGTTTTGTACTTACTTACTTATCTGGAAGATCAGCATACACTGAAAACAATTAAATAATATTTGTGGATTTCAACGCACTGTGCGAAGACAATAACTAGCCGAGACAGGAGCAGATGTGCGCCAACTTTTATATTTGTGGATTTCTCAAGAGGTGAGTATCTTATCTTATGGAATGCGAAGAATTCAACTGTACAAAACCTACAATTGATTTAAAGTTTCAAACTTTTATGTGAAATATATCTTATTTTTGTCACTCGAAGTTCTAGTCCAAAAATATTATACTACGGAAACGAAAACTAGTTTCGTTTATAATGTATTACATTTTATTTTATTTTACTGAATATTGAGATATGGTACGATTTTTAGAATAAAAATAAACGACCCACACCCACAGACACTTAACGATCTATACATGTTTTAGTACTTAATTATTTTAAGTTTGTAAAAATACTAATAAATATCCTTCATATTACTAACAAATTAATATGTCAATATCTAATCAATGCAACAAGTGTTGGATTATATTATAGGTTAGCCAAATATTCCACATTATGTATTTAATTCGCCACATTCGAAAATGAAAACTGACGAGTTTAATTAAAAGTATATGTGAGTGTATATACTAGAATTTTGGAAAATCTATAATTTATGTTGAATTATCTAAAACATATGATAAACACAATTCATATTAGTATGTTAAAAGTGTCAAAGTATTGAAGTGTTATGTTATTGGTAAAATCTAATTTAATTAATAGAAAATAAAATCACACAAAATATACACAAATCTATGTTAAAAGTGTCTGTCAGGTAACTATATCCACAACCGTTACATCCTATCAAAAGCCCATTGCTGAACATAGACCTTCCCTCAGATTTCCTCAAGGAGGATATTTGCTATAGTTGCCATGCTTAGTAGACGAGTCAGCAACCACAGTTTTTTTGGTAGTTGTTAATAGGAAGACGCTGTTAAATTCAGAAGGAATGTACACACATTCCTTCTGAATTTATATTATAGATATAGATAACATAAAATAAATGGATGTTATTAGGGAATACATATTAGTGTTAATATTTAATTAAATACATCTACTATTTATGTTTATTATATTTAAACTCCATCAGGAAGCAAATTTTTTACATTATTTTTATGTTATTTTGTTGATTGTAGGTAATGTACATTCTTTCTGAATTTAATATTTTTACTTCTTTATTTTTATTTGCATTCCCAATTTTTCAGTTACATCTACTTGATGCAGTTTGTTGTAACTGCCTAAGAATATTGAAGATGCAGAAAGTATTGAAACTGCTCATTCCATTAGAAGATTTGTATTCCATGTGGATCTTCAATTTTAAGAGCTCATTTTAAGAACTCAGCAGAAAGAGATATTATTTTGCAGTGGATACCATCACACCAGGTACTTACTTCACTTTAACAGCCTGTAAGTGATCCCCTGCCTGAAATAGGCTTGCCCGGAGGAGTTGGTATAATCGCTTTGGCTCACAGATTGATGTTTGTAGTATCATACACCTCGCACTACAAACAATTTGGCTATTCCACCAGGTTATCTTTAACTACAGCCTATCAAAGTCTACTGCTGAACATAGACCTCCCCACAGATTGCCTTATAGGAGATATTCGATAACCACAGTTTTTTCTTTAGTTGCTACTTCTTCCTTACCTTACCCCATATTTGTCTGACTTTGTACTTAATACACAAGTAATATTTTTACCTTAAATGAAATTAGTGTAAATGTAAAACGTCTAGGAACTTGTACTTAGTCAAATAATGTTATAATTCTAAAATAACTACTTCACTTGTTTACCTTTCTGATTTGATGTATTTTATTTTTTTTTACCTTAGTGGAATCTGGTTTACTACAAAAGTATTATGAAGGAAACAGTACATGCTATTTATGTATAATTTAAGAGACATTAAGACTGTTTATTAGTAATAAAGATTGAAATAAATAAAATATTAATAAATATCATTATTTAGGTGGAAGACACTGTAAAACTATAGTCTGTTCGGTTAGTTGATGAAAAAAACACTTTTCAGGTGGATCATTTAGAATGAGTCTGCAATCTTGTCGGCCAGAGCTTCTACAACTGTATGGAGACACAAATGATAACAGGGATATGGAATTACAATTCATGAATATTGAAGACATCGGTAACATCCAACAAACACCCTTATGCATGTAACTGTAACTCCTGCCATTTCCAGAGCAGCATCAACAATTACTATAATATGCAGACCTATTCTATCAAAAGGTTTAAATTATTTCTTAAGCAAAATTGTCTAGTAAGGGTTATTATACTACTAGAGTAAATGACTGATAATAACCCTGGGAATGAGGTGATCGCTACCATGCTGTTTCTAAATGTTTTCAAAACAATTGTATAAAAATATATTGTAAAATGTGCTTTTTTAAAAAAAAGTCTCGCTGGGTTTCTTGCTGATTCTTCCCAGGACAGAGGTTTTTGCGAACCAGTGGTAAAAGTAAAAATGACCTTTAATAAGTATTATGTATTGTAATCTATATTGAATAAAATGATTCTATTCTATTCTGTGGCTAGTTATAAGCGTGCTGCTTCTACTTCCGACACTGTATTTTTAAGTTATGTAATCATTTATCTAGATTCTTAATACCTAAACTAAAAGAACTACTAACCTAAAGAGATTGCTGATTGATAACTCATTTTATGTGCCACTGTGCGCTCGTATTTGTGAATACCACTTAAATGAACCTCACAATGATTGGAATAATTTATACACAAGTAGTAATGATGCATATTTATATAGTAATATAAATATGCATCATATATATGAATTTTGCCACAGTTGCTACAGCAACAAAAGCTTTGTGGTATTCTATAGGAGATGTTGCTGCTCATCTCCTGGTATCTTTATTTTACTCTGTTACGACTTTTACGACACCATACGGGACGAAACGCGATGGCAGTTGACGGAAGGGCTATACAATATTTTATTATATATTTAATTTAGGAAGACCTATGTTCAGCAGCGAATTGTTGTAATGATGACGAATAATAATCAATAAAACTTGTAATTATTGTTGCTTACTTGACCTGTTTCTACTATGTGCCTTATTATAAATAAAGCGCCTAATTTATAAATAAACGCCGAGCAAGTTGAATAGATGCTCTAACCTTTTCGTATCTCTTTCAATTGACAATTTCCTTGTTTTTTTATAGAATAAGTGTGACAAACGAGCGCACGGTCCACCTGATGGTAAGTATGTAGCCGTGGAAGGAAAAGGAGATCTCCGCCGGGCAAGGTGTTCGGCCCGGAGGGCCAACGCCCGAGTGGTAGTTCGAGCTATTGTATATACTGTATTTAATTCGGAACTTTGATAGCGCGATTTAGGTCGATGTATTTCGCTTGTGGCGCGACGACAGCGCCGCCACATCACCCCTGCTCAGACCGGAGGTCGAGTGCAGTCCGATTGCCGGTGTGTCCCATGCCGGTGGGAATGCATGCGTGTGTGCGGGCAAGTGACGCCGGTGCGAACGATATGCCGGTGTATAATGCATGCCATACTACGCACTGGCAAGTGATGCCGGTGAGAACGATGTGCCCGAGCAAGTGCCAGAAGTCTGCCTTATAAATCTGCGGTGAGTCGAGATGAAGACAAGTTGGACTGGCTTGCAGGAGCTGAAGACTGCAGAAGACGATTCTTGGGAGTGAATGGTAGTTCTTGAGGATAATGACGAAGGCTTGAGAAGTTGTAGTTTTCGAAGGTTGTTGGTTGCGTGTTCATATCACGTCGGTTAGTCACCCTGTGGCGGTGAAAGGAAAGGAGATCTCCCGCCGAGCAAGGTGTTCTGCCCGGGAGCGACCAACGCCTCGGGTAGTTCGAGCTATTGTATATATACTGTATTTAATTCGGAACTTTGATAGCGCGATTTAGGCTTCGATGTATTTCGCTTGTGGCGCGACGACAGCGCCGCCACAAGTAGATGCTGTGGCTCATAGACATCTACATTTATCCTCGTTTAAGAATCAAAATGCAGATGCATTGTCACCCTGAGGACTAAGATGGAGTGCTTCTGCTCCAAAAGGACTCCGGTTCTCTACACTCACCATACGAAACACAGAGCATTGTTACTATTTTACGCTGGTTTTCGTGAGAGCGTGTCCTACCCCGGTCGAGCCGTATCCGTACACAACTAGTTTAATACTTCTTCATCATTACAGCCTATAGGCCTCCCCAAGGAATTATACAGCACGGTCCTGAGCCACCTGCATCCATAGACTTTTGAATATCTTACCAGGTCGTCACTCCAACTAGAGGGTAGCTGTCCCACACTGAGCTTACCGGTACGAGACTGCTACTGAGAATTTTACATTTTAGCTTTAATTGCAGTTGGATGTAAACATGCTAATCAATGAACACATATTAAAAGAATGTCCTTGCACCTCGCGGCCTGTGATACTTATAATAGACTGCTTTAAGAATATGATGGTTTTACAATAATAAACAATAAAATGCAGTGACAATACAGTGTTTTTTTATCCTAACACAAATAGTTCAAAACACCTTACATGCTATTTATTTTTCGTGGTTAATATCGTAATAATCGGATATGTTACTATCCAGTCATTTTGGTTTTAATGGTGCTTGGAATGTAAACATGTTATTCAATCAATACAAATTAATAACAATGTCCTGACACTGCACCTGGTGGCATGTGTCACTTAATACTGCTTTAAGAATGTGATGATTTTACAATAACAAATACAGTGACAATACAGAGTTTTTTATCCTTACACGACCAGTTCAAAACATCTTACGTGCTATTTATTTTCTCAATCGCTGTAGAGGTAAAACTCGCTAAACACCCTTAATAGTTCACTGTTGGACGCACATGCACCTAAAACCGTGTTACTGGTTGCAAATGATATTAGATAAATAAGTACATGTGTGCTTGTTTCAATATTCATTAACTTTTTTCAGGTGGGTTGCTTAGAATAAATGTGTATGTCTTGTAGGCTGAATCTTGCCGAGCTGCTCGTAAGCAGAGACAAAAAGTATATGGATATTGAAGACAACAGTCTTATATCACATAAAATATCCTTATGATTCCTAACGATTTCATAAATGGACATGTTATTATCAAGTTATTTTGAAAAATCTTTTGGAATGATAATGACTGACAATATAAATACAATTAGATTATACATGTGTTTTGTAATCCTTACACAACTAGTTTAAAACATCTCACTTCATATTTATCAACATAAATAAACATGATATTACCTAGTCATTTTGGCTTTAATGGTGTTTGGGGTATAATAACTAATCAGTTAATATATTTTAAAGCAAAGTTTACACACTGCACCTTTACTAACCAACAAAGATATATCAAAATAAAGTCTTAACACCGCGCCTGTCTGTCTGTTCCACTATTAATAGACTACTTTTGAAATGATTACAGTAATAAATACAGTGGTATTTTACTTTGTGTTTTATCCTTTACAACCAGATTAAAACATCTTTCTTACTATATAGCATGTAAAGGTAATATTATAAATGAACATATTATCTTTTATTCATTTTGGCTTTAATCATATTTATTTAATTACTGTAATGGTGTTTGTGATGTATATTCACTAATCAATCAATTCATGTAAAAAATAGCCTCCACGCCATGTTTCTTGGTCAGTGTACTATTTTTGCCGGAACTACTAAAGGATTTTCCATCAGTCTAAAAGTACCTATAAATATTAAAATTAAACCTGCAACTTTGTTTTATGCTATTAATTATTTAGCTGTCCTATTCTATTCTATATATTCTATTCTAACTCACAATACTAATAGAAAACAACTTTTAGTTTAGGCTCAGAAGGGCTAGAACCCAGAGCCGTAAAGCCAGATTAAAAAATAGCGTTTAGTTTCTTTTAGGTTATTGTGATATTCATATTTTAATTCTCTGAATTCCCTTTAGATGCGATAAAACTAATATTAATTTTGCAATCTATAGATTATAAGGAATAAATCGACATACATTTCATTAAGTATCCCTAAAATTTGTAGTGGGCCCATTCTCCATACAAAAGAAATTGTCTCCTTTCCACCTTTGAATGATTGAAGGCAACTTGTTGGTGGGTGAGACAAACATGATCGAAAAATGCATATACTCAACGTCAGTGACACAAACCCTTTCTGATGGCGAATTATTACTATTATCTAATAACTGCCTATTGGCTATATCTGCCATTGTATTTGGGTGGAACATATGTGTCGACCTCATGCGGGTGGTAGCTGGAGGGTCTGAGGAGGATCTCGCTGCGGCCAAAAGTCGCGCAACGTGAGACCCCATTCCCTTGAGGTGAGGGTAGACTCATGACACGCTCTGCGGTCAATTGCCGTGCTGATCATGCAATTGTGGTGATGCCTTACATTTACATCACGTATGCAGGAACGGCGGTCTGACAGGTGGTGGCGCTCACGGAGGGCTTTTGGCCAGTGTGCCTATTGTTGCCTAACCGTGTGACGTACATTCGCTGTGGCTGGATTTGATCGTATTCTGTATGGCGTTTACTCGCATTGACATGCACGACTTCTTTTAAAAGTGCCTCGTAGTCATTTATTGGAACATATATTGATAAAATGTTTAGTCCTTTTGTTTTTAAACACACCGTAAATAAGGGTCCTAACTAAGATGATCACGCCATAAATTTATTAAGCGGCCTATATTTAAACCTTTAGAAAGATCAATATATGGTTAATATACTTTTACGTAAATTTTATATATCTTAAAGATATAAATTCTAAAGAAAGAAAAAAGAGGGGATGGGAGTTCGTCACAATTTGTTATTGTTTTCAGTCGCTATCGTTATTGGTATTATTGCTGTTACCGTTATCTGTTTCTGACTGTTCATTGTTACTATTTTGTGCGTCGAAATTAAATGGCGTCATATTCTAATAAAGAATATGCTGCCAGCATGTACTATTATGGTTTTGCTGACGCAAACGCTGCTGGGGCTCGAGTATCAACGTCGCTTTCCTGGTCGCCAGCTTCCCACGTTTCTGTCTTCGGAGCTACCTATCGACGATTAAGTGAAAGCAGCACTATTCACAGAAATCAAGTGGATACTGGCAGACCACGATGTTTTACGGTTGACGATGAAGAAACAAGCAACATTACCATGACCCTAACGTCTCAACGAACATTGTAGCACGCCGGCTCGGTATGTCCCAGTGGAAGGTATGTTCGGTGGTGCACCTGTTAGGTGGTACCGGTACATACGTTGTACGAAGGCGATCCAGCGAGTAGACTCCAGTTTTGTCGTTTCATGCTGACCGCCGACGCAGACGAAGTAATTTTTTAAGAAACATTGTATGGACGGTTGAGTCTAAATTTGACCGAGATGGTATTACAAACTACCATTATCTTCATTACTGGGCACTGAAAGTAGACAAAAAACCAAAAACTTAAAGAATTTACTGTAAATGACAAACTTATTGGGCCTTATTTTATGCCACAAAAGTTAATCATGGAAATTTACGAAATTTTTTTGAAATGATTTGGAAAACTTAATAGTATATATTCCAGAAGAAATTAAAAGTAATTTGATTTCTCAGCAAGCATACGGCTGTCCAGCTCACTTCCGGTTATCTGTACGAGAGTGGCTAATAGCCAATACCCAAACAGGTGGATTGGGAGGAGAGGCCAATTCCGTAGCCTGCACGAAGTCCTGATCTGACGCCACTAGACTTCACGTTTGGGGTCACATGAAGGCTTAGTCTACGTGAACCCAGTGAATTCTCTTGAAGAACTTCGAAGGCGTATCTTAAATGCAGCAGAGCAGATTAGGTCTACAATATCTTCAAAAATAACGAAACCGAAGTTAGGAAAGAATCAGGACGTATCCGCCACCAAAGGGCTCATATTGAGCAAGATGTTTAATCTTTAAAAACTTAATAAAAAGTGTTTAAGTTATATATAAATTACCCACATTAATTTAATTGACTGTACGTTATGAATAAATGTCTTCACCGGGATATTATTACCTATATTAATTTTTGAAGCCGACTCTGCAATTATTCTTTATGCCAACTCGTGGAACCAGCTCCGTTCTATTGCACAGGAAGGATTCAACGATGTGAAGGAGTGGCTTCAACGAAATTTACTCCATGCTAACATTAACAAAATCAAACTTATCCCATTTTGAATAACTAATAAGTCAGCCCCGTCAGAAAATCTTGAACTTAAACTCCACTGTTGTCTAAACAAAGATCCTCTACTATCCAATGAGAGCGACTTAAACGAGTTAGTACTTTTAAATATCTGGCTATTGTTATCGACCAAAATCTCAACTGGTTGGCACAGATAGAAGCCATCTCGAAACGGCTAAAAAACTTATGCATATTTTCAAAAACTGAGCACTGTTGCTGATTTAGACTTAATAAAAATGATTTACTTTAGCCTGTTTAAATCAATTCTAAATTATTGTATAGCAGTATGGGGAGCTACTAGCAAATCGCACTTACTCAAACTTGGGCATGTCCAGAGAGCCATCTTGAAAATAGCGTACCGCCGACCTAGGAGATATCCAACTGACAAACTGTATACTGAATGCCAGGTACTTAGTATATGTCAACTGTACATAGCTTCAGCAATATTGCTATTTCACCGACAAGCTATACAGCTGGCACGAACTTCTTACAGAACACTTAAATGGGACCGGCCCAAGATCAAAACCGCTTTTGCCCGTAGATCAAACTATTGAGGAGCGTTTTGACTCCTTAGTTAAATATCAATGTGAGTGTCAGCATTCAATATCAGCTTCTTCAGAGTCGGTGTGTGCTTATAATATTATACCACCACCAAAACTCTATGACAGTGCCATAGCAGAGGAGCTTAAAATAAAAAATAACTCAAATATTAACAAAAATAATATAATTGTGTATAGCGATGACATGGGAAAAATTCTAGACATAACTTTAAATAACTCTTTAAAGGGACAAAATTACAAATTGCTGCATGCCTGGAGCATATTTTAGTGACATCTTAAATAAAATTATAGTTACTAAATTTTGCTAAATAGTACAATAATAATTTTGTTGGTAGAAGAGGCAGTGTAAACAACAAACAGTTATTAAGATATATTATTGGATTTAGAAAGGGATGGGGTGTACGGATCAAGTCTTTTCCATGCATGATTGCGGAGAAGTTTTGGCCAAAACCAGAGAGTTTTGTGCGTTCATGGACTTGGAAAAGGCTTATGACAGAGTGGACAGGAATGTGTTATGGCAAACACTGAACTCATTTGGGTTGAGCGCTGGTTTGATACACGCATTAAGGTCTCTTTATAGGGACTCTAGTGCTTGTGTCAGGATCAACAGGGTCTACTCGGACTGGTTTGGCATCCAAAAGGTGTCAGACAGGGCTGTGTAGCTTCCCGTGGCTGCTTAACCCATTTATGGACAGTTGTTTGCAAACTTTGAAAGTTGAAGAATGTGGGTTGAGAATGGGTGAGTTAACCTCTTTAGTTAATGCCTTTTGTACGCCGATGATCAAGTCATATTTGCATTGTCGGCGGCCGAGTTGCAAATGATGGTTACTTTAATGAACTGGTCATTAAAAGAAAGGGTATGAAAGTGAACGCAAGTAAGATGAAAGTGATGGTTTTGAAAGAAGAAAGTAAAACGTTATGTGAAATAAGAATAGAAGAGTTTATTGAGCAAGTGGATGAGTTTGTATATTTGGGATGTTTATGCCTGCTACATGGTAGATATGATAAGGATATAGAACGACGAGTGAACGCAGGAAATAGAGTGAATGGGGCTCTACACTATTATGAAGAGTCAGAATGTGTCAAAAAGGCACGTTTGGCAATTCATAATGCTGTGTTAGTCCCTACTTTAATGTATGGTAGTGAAAGTTGGGTCTGGCAGACGAAGCATGAGAGTAAAATAAATGCTGTAGAAATGCGGTCATTAAGAGTATGCTAGGCTGAATCTGAATGACAGGGTGAGAAATAGTGTGATAAGAGAAAAGTGTGGTTTGCAAGACGACGTTTTGACCAGAATTAAGAAAGGAATGCTTCGGTGGTTTGGTCATGTAGAAAGAATGAACGAGGAAAGAATGACAAAGCAAATTTATGTTGCAGAAGTGAACGGAAGAGTCAGGAAGGGACGTCCTAGATGAAGGTTTATCGACCAAATTGGCGATATATTGAAAATGGGCCAGATTAGGAGTACCTAACCGACAAGCGTGTATGCGTAGTAGATATGGGTGTAAAGGAGGCGAGAGAGGTGTGTCAGGATCGTGCCAAATGGAAGTCCGTAGTCTCTGCCTACCCTCTGGGTGACAGGCGTGAGTGTTTATGTATGTATGTATATGAACGACTTAATAACTTAAATGTACACAAAATTGTCTTGTTCACACTGCCTTACATACAGGGATTGCCACAGGAAAATAATCTAAGACATAATTTAAATATACAAATGAATAATTTAATATGTAACAATAATTTATTTTTTCCCGTGTAGTGGCGGGTAAGAATACCCACTACACCCTATCCCGAGGGTGTCGTAGAGGCGACAAAGAAACTGATACAGAAGATGGGCTCAGATATATAAAACTGCAGTTGCCAACCCGCTCGCCAAGCGTGACAACTATGGCAATATACCCTCCATGAGCGACGACATAAATAAACGGCCCCCAGTCCCCGGCGGCCCCTTCCTGGCTACGGTGGCGACCATGGTAACGGCGGGGCAGGGGTGCTAAGAATCTCCGGTGGAGGTTCGGTTTGCCACCTACAACGACTCGACCTGGCAACATATAACGCACGCACGCTGAGGACTGACGAGAAGATCCTGGAGCTGGAAGAAGAGATAGATAAGTTACGCTGGAATATAATAGGACTATCCGAGGTCCGAAGAGGAGGACACGGTAATCCTCGAATCCGGCAACTTATTCTATCACCGGGAGGGCGACCATCTGTCCCAAGGTGTCGGATTTATCGTCCACAAGTCTCTCGTTAACAACGTTGTAAGATCAGGGTGTGTCGACGAGGGTTGCGTACCTTATACTCAGAATCACCAAACGGTATTCGCTGAAGGTCATACAGGTTTACGCACCAACCTCGGCACACCCCGATGAGGAGGAAAATGAGTAGGGGATATCTCTAGAGCCATGCATTCCTCCAAAACCCACTATACGGTGTTAATGGGAGACTTCTAAACAAACAAGAGAGAGAGCGGTGAAAAGTAGGAAATTCGGAATAGGGCAACGGAACCGGGGCCAGCAGCTGGCCGACTTTATGGAGAAAGAGGACTCTTTATGATGAACTCTTTCTTCCAAAAGCGGCCCCAAAAGTGGACCTGGTCGAGCCCCGACGGTTCGACAAAAATGAGATTGACTTCATTATGATGACCCGACGACAACTGTTCAGTGATGTCTCAGTGATCGCGAGTGAAAACTGGCAGCGATCACCGAATGGTGAGGCACACTGAACCTAAACGTTAAGTTGGAGAGGTCACGTCTAATGAAGCCAACGCTCCGTCCCCATCGTGCTCTAATCAAAGTCCCGAAAACTTTCAGTTAGAGTTACAAAATCGTTTTCAGTACCTAGAAGTTTGAATGACGATATGAATGACAAGCTTGTGGAAACTGTCTATGCGGTCGGAGCTAAGTTCTGTAAGACCCGTCGCAGAAGAACACAAAACTCTCCGATCACACTCTTAATCTCATGGTTGTTAGACGGAGATGAAGCTGCAGTCTTCAGCAGATTTGACAGCATACAGGCAACTGAACAGACAGATCTTCAAATGCATGCGGCGGGACTTCCGCAACTTCAATACAGCTCGTATTGAAGAAGCGATCGAGCGGAACTAGGGCTCAAAAGTCTTTGCCAGAGATCTGTCTGCCAGAAAGAGCCAACTGTCGAAGCTGAAGACCGATTGTGGCATCGTTTCCGGACACCTGAGATTTTGAGTGAGATTGAGAGGTTCTATGGGCAGCTGTACACGTCATCGTTGGAGCCACGCAAGTGTGAGTAACGATCCAAGAGCAAGTCTTATCCGACACTATTCCGATCGATAAGGTGCTGGAGAGATTAGAATGGCTCTCCAGCACTTTAAAACGGCAAGGTCCCAGGCGAGGATGGAATTACAGCGGAACTTGAAAGCGGGTGGAAAACAGGTACTTGAAGTCCTTCAGAAACTCTTTAATTCCGTCCTCCATGGTGGCATTACACCGGAGGCGTGGAGCAGAAGTGCGGTGGTCTTGTTCTTCGGAAAGGTGACAACGCTCTCTTTTGAGAACTACAGACCGATTTCCTTCTGAGCCGCGTCTACGTGCTGTTTTCGAGAGTCATTACGAATCGTCTCGCATGCAGACTCTGACGACTTCCAGCCTCCCGAACAAGCCGGTTTCGAAAAGGCTTTAGCACCATAGACCACACACATACCCTTCGGCAAATTGTACAGAAGACCGACGAGTACAATCTGCCACTTTGCCTGCGTATGTGGACTATGAGAAAGCCTTTGATTCCGTCGAAATTTGGGCGGTTTTGCAGTCCCTTCAGCGGTGCCAAGTGGACTGTCGGTATATCGAGGTGCTGAAGTGTTTGTACAGTAGGGCTACGATGGCTGTCCGAGTACAGAACCAGAGTACAGAAACCTATCCAACTGCAGAGAGGTGTAAGACGGTGACAAAATATCCCCGAAACTCTTCACCGCTGCATTGGAAGACGTTTTCAAGCTACTGGACTGGAAAGGATACGGTATTAACATCAATGGCGAGTACATCACTCACCTTCGATTTGCCGACGATATAGTCCTATGGCAGAATCGCTGGAGACCTAAACACTATGCTCAATGACCTCAATAGTGTCTCCCAACGGATAGGTCTCAAGATGAACATGGACAAAACAAAATCATGTTTAATGTCCATGTCACACTATGCCGGTAGCTGTTGGGAGCACTAAGCTCGAAGTTGTTGACGAATATGTTTACCTGGGACGAATAGTCCGACTAGGTAAGTCCAACTTCGACCGAGAGGTCAATCGACAGATTCAACTCGGCTGGGCAGCGTTCGGGAGATTACGACCCATCTTCTCGTCAAGCATACTTCAAAACCTCAAAACTAAATTGTACAACCAGTGCGTGTTGCCAGTGGTGATATACGGAACTGAGACGTGGTCCTTCTGCTGGCCGTATGAGGAAGCTCAAGGTCGCTCAGCGAGCTATGGAAGAGCTATGCTCGGGTTTCTCTGCGTGATAAACTTAGAAATGAGGATATCCGCAGTAGAACCAGAGTAACCGACATAGCCCAAAGGATTAGTAAGCTGAAGTGGCAATGGGCCGGCCATATAGCTCGAAGAACCGACAACCGATGGGGAAGAAAGGTTCTCGGTGGCAGCCTCGTACCGGCAGGCGAAGTGTAGGGCGTCCCCACTAGATGGAGTGACGACCTGGTAAGACATGCAGGAAGTCAATGGATGCAGGTGGCTCGGGACCGTGCTTTGTGGCATTCCGTGGGGAGCCTATGTTCAGCAGTGGACTTGTGAAGGGCTGTAATGATGATGATGATGAATAATTTAAATTTGACATATAATTGTAATGATAATAATGACAAATTTCATTTAATTGACATAAATAATTAAATAATAAAGTTTTGGACAAAAGATAAGTATTACCTATCCAAATATAATTTAAGACTGAGCAAATGTGGTATCTTATTATTTACTTTTTAACTCAGCCAAGTTTTGGCTACCAAGACTGCTTTTATTGAGCATGATAATCATTTGACATTTCATTTGGAATCAGTTCCAACTAATTTAAATTAGTAAATGTGACAATAGGCAATCTCTAGCAATAATAAGTTTGATTAATTTTGAATGCAGCCCACAAATAAGTAATAAAATTGTTTACACCTGGTGCATCAAAATATACAAGGCATGATGGGCAAAAATTGGAAGTTGAATTATTTTAAATAGTTACAACATACATATCCTTTGTATTACTGAGCATTGGCTAAAATATTATAATTTGATGTTTAATTTTAGAAATCACCAGTTGGTCAGTTCCTTCAATAGAGAAAAAAGTTTACGTGGTGGCTCCTTAATATCTAAATCATATTTATAGAAAGAACGTAAGGATATTGTGAGCCTCTGGAACGACCTGTAGAAATGGCTTGTGTCGAGCTCGAGCACCTCATTGCTGTAAGTGTTTAGACCCCATGTGCTACTTATGACTATTCTGAAAGGATTGTGGAAGAAGTTTTGCTCAAACTTAGTAACAGAACAAGTCTGTTGTAATATGTGGAGACTTTAACATCAATCTCCTTGAAACTTCTTCCATTAGTATTAAGTTTAGCTCATTGTTTAAATCGTATAATCTTTTTAATTTATTCTTAGAACCAACACGTATTGCTGGGCCTAGTGCGACCTGTATAGATAACATTTTACAGATGTTAAGCCCTTGCATAAATCAATTATTCAAAATTTAAGTTCAGATCACTGTGGACAGTTGGTATCATTGCCTTACATACACAAAAAACAGAAAAATAAGAAAGTTGTGTTTGTTCCAATAAATGAACATCGCTTGGAGAGGTTTAGAAGTAATATAATAAAAAGACTTCCATCACTTTCATTTAAAAATAGTGCTAATTATTTGTATGGTACGTTATTTAAAATTATAACTTGTGAATTTAGTAGAATATTTACTTCTAAAACTTTCTCTTTTAACAGTCATAAAACATTTAATGAATGGGCGACAGTAAGAATTTTAAAAGTAGGCGAAAGTTAAACGAGCTTTATAATGAAAGATCATATAATAGTAGTGTTATATTTAGAGATTATGTAAAAACATATTCTAAAATATTTAAAAAAGTGTGCTCCACAGCTAAGGCTTTACATTTAAGTAACAAAATTAAAACTGCATCTAACAAAATTAAAATGACCTGGAGAATAATAAATAGTGAAACGGGCAAGGTCAAACCGCGCAACTCGGATTTTCAATTGAATATTAACAATAATTTAACTCGATCTGATCAAGAAGTTGCTATGGCTTTTGAGAAACATTTTACTGATGTTCCTTTTGACAACAATTCAAAAGGAACATCAATCAATCATCGTCTTCTCCTACTGTCGCCGAATCATTGTTTAAACAAAATGTAAAGACTTGTTCAAATACTTTTAAATTCCATAGAGTATTGCCAAAAGATATCGTTGAATATTTTAAAACTGTTAATGTTAAGAAAACGGCAGACTTATGGGGATTTTCGTTAAATAAAACTAGTTTTACGGATTTTATCGCGTATATTAACTTATTTATATTCCCGACGTTTCAGTACTTTACAGCACCCATGGTCACGGGGAACTGAGGTATTATACGATCGGCGGCTTGAAGTATGTTTATGATGAAGATTAGTCAGTTTTACCATCAGTCAAGTGTAATGGCCCTCTGCAAGATGCAGGAGTGTACAAGCTTGATTGTGAATGTTGTCTCTGTTATATAGGACAAACTAAAATCAATAAAAACCCGTTAAAGAACACATAGCTGATGTGAAGAATCGACGCTCCGGAAGTCTGCAGTCTGTGAACATGTACAGGATCACCCCGTCACTACATTAGATTTGATAGACCACAAATCCTCGCTAAAGAACACCAATTCCTTCCAAGGATGATTCATGAAGCTATTGAAATCAAAAACATCCTAATTTCAATAGAGAAGATGGCTGGGTCCTATCCATCTGCTTGGGATCCTATAATTAATAAAATTAAATCCCAACCCAAGCATACAACTGCAAGACTTCAAGGTACTGTCAGTTCATACCGTAGATCGGAATAAAATTAATAATTTTTAATCTGGAGGTAACCGTGGTTAACTATGACATTGGGACGTCAAATACCTCAGGCACCCCGTGACCATGGGTGCTGTAAAGTACTCGAAACGTCGGGAATATAAAATAAGTTAATATACGCGATAAAATCCGTAAAACTAGTTTTATTTAAATATGTAGTGTTCGCGTAAATAAAGAATCATGATTTCCGTTAAAGTTATTTTATCTATAATAAATATAATAGCACCTTATCTAGCCACTATATTTAATACAAGCGTCGAATCTGGTGTGTTTCTGATTTAATGATACATAGTAAAGTCATACATTTATTTAAATCTGGTACATTAGACCCGCCAATTTTAGACCAATTTCTGTACTACCAACATTTAGTAAAATTTTTGAAAAATAAATTTAGTTCAGATTTTAAGTTTCTTTAATATTAATATATTGCTACATAAAAATCAATTCGGTTTTACAAGAGGTCGCTCGACAACCGACGCTGGAGTTGAGCTTATTAAACATATTTTTTGTGCATGGGAGAATTCAGAGGATGCTTTGGGTAATTTTTGTGACCTTTTCAAGGCCTTCAACTGTGTTAACCATGACACATTAATCAGGAAGCTACAGTACTATGGTGTAAAGAACACAGCGCTTAAACTTATTATTTAATTTTAAGTAATAGAATGCAGAAAGTTATTATAAGTGGTGAAAGTTCTTACGGGTCACCTGTACTAATGGGTGTCCCTCAGGTTTCGATTCTTGGCTCATTCCTATTTCTAGTGTATATTAATGACATACCTTCCTTGTAGGGATAATCATGATATACTCGTAGTATTATTTGCTGATGATACTTCCTCGATTTTTAAACTTAAACGTCAATCATTTAAATGTGACGAAGTGAACAATGCTATATCAAAATTAGTGCATTGGTTTAACGTTAATAATCTACATTTAAACAGAAATTAAACTAAATGTATTAAATTTACAACAACGAATGTTAAAATCTGAGTACCAATGTGTTTTTAAACGGGAAGAACTGAGCCCTGTTGAATCCACTGTTTTCTTGGCATCACTCTCGATGCAAAGCTTCAGTGGGGCCCCATATATCCAAACTAGCAAGCAGACTTAGTTCTGCAGCCAATGCTGTGAAAAGATTAGAGGTCTCACTAGTGTCGAGACAGCTAGATTAGTTTATTTCAGTTATTTACATAGCATAATGTCTTATAGGATTTTGCTATGGGAAATGCAACTGATTCAGAAAATATTTTGTTTTACAGAAGAGGGCCACTAGAGCTATTTACAACCTAAAACCGTGAGAGTCTCTTAGAGATAAATTTAAAGAAATAAATAAAGTAAATATACTGAGAGGCCAAGATTATAGGCGCAAAAACAAAGATAGTTTTAGTAAAAAAAAGTGATATGTAAATACTAGGAACAAACACAAGTTAGTGATACCAGTTTCTCGACTCCACAGAGTCAGTAATTCATTCTTGGGGCAATGTATACGCTATTACAACAAGGTCCCAGAAAGTGTACAGGCTCTCTCTATTACCAAGTTTAAGTGTTTTGTTAAGCTGAAACTGTATAAAAAGGTTTATTATAATATAAATGAATACATGGTTGATAATAACCCCTGGGAATGAGGTGGTCGCTTCCAAGCAGTTTTTAAAATAATATTTGTAAATAGTTTGTACAACCATTAATGTAAAATTTACTTTAGAAAAAAAAGTCCTGCTGGGTTTCTTGCTGGTTCTTCCCAGGACAGAGTTTTTTTCGAACCAGTGCTAAAGTAAAAATGACTTTCAATAAGAATTACACATGTGATCTATATTGAATAAAAATATTCTATTCTATTCTATTCTATTATATTGTATTACATGGGTTCTTATCTATACACTGAAATATATAAAACGAATAATAAAGTATTGAATATGAACAGATCAGGTTGTAGATTATTGGTACATAAATGGTTACAAAACAAAAAATATGAAGAAACCGAGGCATTATTAAAAAATCTTATCTGAACTAATGAAGCTTAACATATTCGCGGACAGAATACCAGACACAAAAGATGTTGTATTGTTATTAAGCCTATAGGCGTATACTGTGCCTTAAACGGAAAATTATATCTTGAATAAATAAACCTGATAATCTAAATGCATATTGAGAATAATTAATCATTCAAAGGGTCTGAATTTGTACTATAAAAGTGTAATATTACAGAAATATTCGAAATTCAAATGCAACCAATGTTAAATATAACATAAAAGTGTGCACCTAACATATAAATATGTGTTAGTTTTTATTTAGCTTAGTTTTATTTATTTTTCCTTTATTTTTCTGTGTTGTAAACTATGTGTGAGAAATTCACTCGTACATAATATCGGATAATCATTAAATTGTAGATAAATGGAAGACTGGTCTCACGATACAGGAATCCTAGTAAGGAGCCCAGTGATACTGTTTGAAAAAAAAATACGAGACTTATAAAATATGTAACATAACAGTAACTAAGTCAGTATCTGTATATTTTTTTGAACGGAATAAATATTTCTTATTTCTTCTTATTAAAATATTTTTGAAGGACGTAACATGTATTATTTTTACACTTTATGTATGTATCATACATAAAGTGTAAAAATAAGAAAAAATAATGATTTATTAACACCCATAATTTTTATTGTGAATAATTTTTGTACTTTTATGACTATTAGCTTGGTTGTAGCTTCAAAAAATTAAACTTAAAAGCATACAAAAAAGGTTTTATTTTATTTAGAATTTAAAACGGCTCCGTGGCGCATTGGCTTAGCATTGAGTTCCTGCACTAAGGGTTTGAAACCCACACGGAACAAGTATTTGTATAGCCTACAAATAATTGTTTCCGGTCTAGATGTTTGTCCTTGTGAAATTTATGTATGTAAACTGCCCCACGATACAGAGAAAAATTTTAGTATGGAGGTAACGTTTCTTAAAATATATAAAAAAATATAAATACGTAATTCTGGGTGATTATTGTAAAATCTTTTAAATCCGTATATCTCAAGACCTGTTTATTTTTGGTCATACAAATGGGGGTCAAATTTGTAGCATTTTGACTCCCTAAAATCCTTTAAATTAATCTGCCTCTTCTAGAATTCATATTAATTTATTTTCTTCATTTTCTTCGTTTCTAATATTTTCACTATTTAATTTAATAACAATTATATTTTACTTCCACATTTAACTTGCCCGGCGGTGCGCGAACATTGTAGCAGCGCACCGCCTGGCAGGGTCGCCATGAAATGTTAAAAGGTGTTAAATGAGAAGAGACGTATTGACTAGATCTTTAATTATACTGCTCTTATTCTACCTTTACATTAATATATATTTTCGTGGGGCTACACTACAACATATTGGCAACATAAATACGTTGTTACAGCAGATTTAAAAAATGTAAAGCCAAATCATGGTAGATTTCTAATCAGCGAAGTTTGCAATTGATTTTATGGCGACGAACCATCACCGCAAATTAAAATATATTAATTAAATACAGTGACGTATGGAATGGCATTGGCGCCATTTCTGATTACACGTTGTTCATTGCAACTTACAAAAATGCAAAGATAAGAAAATTGCACAGTTAATAAAGGCAGACTTTTATGTTGATGACTTTCTAGCGCTGAAACTGAAAGAAAATTACAAAATATAATAACAACAACCTGCTTTCCTTTAAGAAAATTAAGATTTATCCCCAGTACCTGTTATAGATTTATCTACCAACATTGGCGGCACTACGTCAGACAAGCAACAGCCTGAGCTGCTGCGATAACCACAACGTAACGAAATTGATGTGCTACATATGACAAATTTTGGGGCATCGAAATCAACTGGTTTTCATAATGATGACGCAATAAACATGTACTCGTGTTTTAAAAATAAATATTTCTTACCTCAGACAGATTAGAAGTCTTTTCTTGTAGAAATAGGCGTCCTCAATTGTGGTACATTTCATTATTTTTGGATGAGCGGTTCATGAAATTCTTCGAATAAATCTTGAGACATATAAAAGTATGTAAAATCGATCTTCATGTGATGTAAGCTTACGACACAAACGATGGTATTCTCCTAATTCCTTTGTCTTTTATTGATGTCGTGTACCCATACTCTTTTCTCTGTGATCGTGATAAAGCGTATAAAAGTAATAATTCTTCCACATCTGAATCACTCGACATCTTAATAACGAACAAAATTTCCAAAGACTGCTAACGATCTGCATTACGCTCTGGTGAATGGTACGTTGCGTAATTTCAGTGCGACATCAAAGGCGCGACGTTAACAGGCAACGCTGTTAACGGTACAACGCGGCGAAAAAACGCGTTCCGTTTGGCGAAGCCTTCACTACGCGCCGCGTACCGCGGTCTCGCTCGTAGCGTGAAATAGTGCGAGCGCCCGAGCGCCCTCAGTCTGTTACCGACGATCGACGTGTGCGCCTACAGTTGCAATGAATTCGATTGCAATGAATATCGATACGGAACGTGTTGTTGCTGTGGTGTGCCAACGTTTTGCATTATGGGATTTATCTAAGGATTTGTACAAAGATCGTGATGCGAGTAAAATATTGGGTAGAATATTGGGTTTTCGTAGCTTTATTTCCGGACGATAGTAAAAAGGAGATCCATAATTAAAGACAATGTTAATAATCATAATTATTTTATTGATAGAAAGAAATACGAATTTAATATTTAAATAGGTATTAGTCTGAGCATAGGTATTTACTTATTACCCGATTTAAACCTCAACAAACGAAAAAAAACGCATTCACTAGTATTTCGAAGGTTTTCTCTTGATACTTTATTACGTTTTCAACGAAATATAACAAATAATAAAAAAATTATAGAAATAACATTAAATTTTATTTTATCTAAAAAGAAAAGTAGTGTCATTTATTTTTCAAATAAAAATAATCTATAGCCAACCTAATACTCACATTAATACTTGCCGAAAAAGCATTCATCAAAGCAAAATGTAATTTCTTGATAAGACACACTAAATTGAAATTAAAGGCTCTATTGAAAGTCTGTCCAATCAGGACATGCCAAGTCTTTCTAATCAGAACATGCCAAGTCTGTCCAATCAGGGCATGCCAGGGCCGTCAAATCAGTACATATCAAGGAGGTCAGAATTTGAAGTAAATATACAATCACAGACCAGTATTTCTCAAGAAAATTCTACAAACACATTTTCAAATTTTCGTAATAAATACTCTAATAATAAAAGTCAGCGAAAAGGAAACAAACCGACATTGATGAATTTGATAGAGATGGTAATTAAGTTGAGAGAAAATGCAAAATGTTAAAAATGATGACATGAATTTTACATGTCTCTTCTACCAATAATAGAAAAGTTTAGAATTCATCAAAATTGATATTCCGTACAGAAGTGCTCAAAAGCAATGGAAATTGGTAATATGGACAATCCATATGAAGTTATAAGTAGACCTAAATCTTCGCATTCTTCTCAACATTCTGATTTGATTTTTCATCAAGATTCCATCAACGTATTACAGAGATATCAAATTTGCCCTGAAATATCAAATACCGTTTCACAAGAACGTATAATATACGAAGTGTATCCTCTTTTAACACCAAATTCCGAAACCTAAATTATTACACAAACATACAACTGTTTATGGAATTACAGGAACACCAACGACGACAAGTAAAAATACTTTTCTACAAAAATAATAAAAACATTACAATGTCTTGTTTTATTTCCTTCCAATAATAAATTGACTTACCTCAAGAAACAGCAAGTCTTTGTGTATACTGGAGGTATAATTTGTCGATATATAGAGTAGTCCTAACTAACTTTGATAACATTTCATCGAGAGTTTTAAGTCATTCTAAAATAATTAAAAAACTTTTCTTCGTCTTCACGTAGCTTTTCAAATAATGTAGAAAATTCGCCTTTAATCGCTCTTTCAGCAAGAATGGGGTGATGTGATATCTTTTTCTACGTTGACGCCGCCTTCGCTTGCGTAAGTATGCTGCAGCTACCAAACAATTTATAAACGGGTTCACTATCAAAAATTAAATAGGCAGACGACTGTAACGTAGACCACTCAGTATCGCACAGTGA
Organism: Parnassius orleans; assembly: GCA_029286625.1. Taxonomy (NCBI): domain Eukaryota; kingdom Metazoa; phylum Arthropoda; class Insecta; order Lepidoptera; family Papilionidae; genus Parnassius; species Parnassius orleans. The sequence goes on along the minus strand of JAGSMP010000425.1, from coordinate 166,701 downwards.
TCTTTTATTTCTCGCTGACGTACGTGACCGACCGTACGCAACCGACGCGACGTCGGAGTAGGATGAATTCAGGTCTTAGACTGCATTTTCCAACATGTGTCAAATTGGCTATAGAAAATTAGCAGTCATTCAATCAAAAATTAAATTAGTTGATGTGACAGCACTCAAAGATCAAAGGGGTAAAACCCATACTTACAAACACAGATTAGATGTTGATGAAGAAAATTACATATGCAATCGTATTATAAGTTTTCCATCTGAAAGTTCTCATTATTCTCGTACTCAAAATATCAACAAACAGTATTTAAATCCATTACTTTCTGTTAAAAAGATATATTCAATGTATATTCAAAAATGTAGGGATGAAAATAAACCTACCAAATATTACATCAAGGATTGCACTTATAGAAATATGTTCAATACAAAATTTATTCTATCATTTATGCCCGAACTTAATATTCGATCTTAATCTATTTTTAGCTATCCAAGATCGATAATTCAATCCATTTTATGGTTAGAAAGTGACAATAACCAATCCAGGGATTAAAATTTTCTATCTGTAGTAGCATGCAATTTTCGGGAGGTCTGATTACAGAAAAAGATAGACCTCTGTGGGTGAATGACAGTTTGTGTGTCAATAACCAGGGTATTCAATTGTAGTAGTTTTTTGACTTAGTAGCATGTACTTCTGTCTCAATAATACAGAGAGCGCCACCGGCAAGAGATTATGGTACCAAATTTAAAACGTATATGATCATACGAACTCCAGTTGTATTGAACGTACTCCTAAAATTGGTGTCATAATCTTCCTAACAATTTGCGAATTTAATTCTCTTTTGGTAGAATTTTAACTATAGAAGAGAAAAATAACATCGTGAGCTTTGTAAAATATAGTTTTTATTAATTAATTATTTTGTTAAATTTTTTAGTAAATAATATTACACGATAAACATTTTAAAAATATATTTTTTACTATTTTTGTTTTAAATTAGTGGAAGTAGAAATTTTATTGACGACCACTCCGGACGTTATATTCAAATCAAAACAAAACAAAATGGTCTCAAATGTCAATTTATCGTGCTTCCAGTCAGTGGTTTGATTAAATTCGATATTTTTGCATTTTCTTGTCGAGTTTATTTGAGTTGAGTGCCGTATCCTCCTCCTCCAGGTCTACGTTGGGTGGTGCGAAATAGTTCACTGTTTATGTTTGAAATAGATATTCGTTATATTTGTTAAATTCTTTCGTTTTTGTGATTTATAGGACTTCAGACATTATGTCGCTATCTAGTAAAAAATGTTGTGTTCCTGGTTGTATGGATTTAGGCAGTAAGTTTCTTAATTACTTTAAAATCTTAGTGCCCAGTCAAAGACATAACTAACATACAAAAGAAAAAATGCAAGTTGCAGTTACTTGCGTAGCATGATAATTTATCAAAGGGTTTGTCGACGGAGAGAAGACAAAAACTAGATTGGAACGCTCTGTTTAGTATCCCAACAAGAACAAGTTTAGCCAGACAAAATTATACTGTATAGAAGTAGTATTGTTATTTTATCTACTTCCGTCGAAAAAGCCCTTGTCTACGGTTGTCATGCTACGCATGCTGGTCAGAGTGTCACTTTATAACTAAAATGAGTGTTTGGAATAGTGATCCAATAGGTTGGACTTGGACTAGACCCCTATAATGTTATATACAGATGAAAGTAATAGTTAATCTTTTGGCCTGAGACCAGTAAATTTTGCGGGTCCTTGGACCACACTCTGATCGGGTTAACTATGTAACTTAAATAAGGGGTTGTATTTAGAATCGTTTGGCAGGAATTTGGGGGAGTAAGGTGTTTTATTTGGTAGAGGTTTGGTCCCCGATTATAATAATAATACCACTCACATTAAAAGGTAATGCACCGTCATCGAAAAAATAAATAAAAACTATTATAATCTAAAATGCGTAAAACATGGAAAAATGATAGAAAATTATGGGTGCATACACAAAAAGGTAAATCATAGTGACCCAGAAAACCCTTTTTGGCAGCAGACGGCACCCAAACTCAAAGAATTGAGTCTCGTTATCTCGTATCGTCTCGTATCGTTAAAAGATATTTCGCTAAAGACGACTATAATAATAGAGAAAAATTTACCGACTTGATATATGAATATTTATGGAGAAGAGAAATTATAAATAAGAAAAGAGATATTTTGAGGAATAAATAAAAATAATAAATAATGTTTACAGACAATAAAGAAATGCTTATAATATACTATGTTTTATTTCTGAATTGTTTAAAACTGCCCAGAAATACTTGAACACACAGAAATACTTTCAGTTGTAATAGGTTAGAAGGTTGTGGCGACGGCAACCTGATACGACGGCAACATGACTTTAGGTATAGATAAGATATCTGATCTGATCCAATCTGTACTAAAATTAAATCAGCACGCCCCGAATCCACGTAGTCTTGTCTGTCCTACTCGTAGAATGTTTTTGTAAAGCCGTAGGCGCGGAGGGAGAGCAGCGCCCGCCCGCCGTAGCAAGTTGCAGGCACATGCGCGAGCAGTAGCAGCTGAGGCTGGTCGCCTAAGGCGACCAATAAGCCGAAGCTGCGAAGGTGAACATGGGTGCCTGTGATTCGCTACGCAAGGGCGAAGGGGCTGCACTTCCCGCAGCGCCGAAGCCGTTGTAGAAGTAACTTTGGGTCAATATTTCTGTGTAAAAAAGTGAGGTTATGATTTTACAAAAAAAAACATTACTCATTTTTTTTTAATTTATTTATCAGATCAAAAAAAAATACAGATATAGGTCTAATTAACATCTAAAAAACCAAGGAGGTTTGACTTGATGCTAAATAATTAGTTTAAGTCAGCATATTATGTACCAAACACAGTCTAAGTAAGTATTTAGGTATGTGAGTAGGTAGTAGGTATAGTAAGAATATAAAGACTAAGAAGGTAAGTTAACAACTTAGTCAGTAGTTGTAAATAAAATTAAAATAAAAAGTCTGTAGTAGCAAGGTAAAAATAAGAAATAGGCAGGTTATTGCTAAGTAAGTAGATATAGTAGGTAATTATAACTAAGATAGGAAAAAGCTTTTGAGTTTAGTTTTAATGTTTTGTTGTGATATTTTTTCGCGTACATCGAAAGGTAAGTTATTTATTAAATGCGGTACCTGGTTAGCGGCCGTCCGTTGCCCGTACACATTATTAGCAGTGATGTGCCGGAGCCGGTTTTGTGTCATAGCGCGCGTACGTACAAGTTGTTCTATGTATGACCATATTATCGCAGAAGAAATATTGTTTTAGTAACATGAACTTAATTTGGTCATAAACTGGTAAGATTTTACAATGTTTATAAAAATCGCATTTTCACCATCATCAATTAGTACACGCATATTTGGGGATACAATATTTTTAAGAGAATTATAAATTGAAGATTATAGGTCTGTTTTAAATATGATTTGTACGTCCGACCATAGCTTGACAAGCCATACTGAATATAAGATTCAGCCAGAGAGTTGTAAAGCATAAATCTTACTTTGAAGGGTATGCGATTTTTTAAGATTTTTATATTGGCTAGAAACTGACGCAACTTATTACACACATGTTCAATGTGGTGGCTCCAGTTAAACTTTGAGTCAATTATAAGACCGAGGTATTTTTGTGTGGCCACAACTTCGATTGTAGGACATTGGCAAGTTCCTAATTGATGGAGGCAGTCGTGATTATATAAACAATTAATGGTTTTGGAGTAGGATACCTCATGTATGGGGATTTGATAATCATGAGTTTAGTTTTATCGGCATTTAACATTAGACCAACGTCATGGCACCATCGTATCAACATATCCAAATCGGCCTGAAGAGCGTTACATGCATTTGAGATATCCTTACCCGAGACGAGAAGACGCGTATCGTCTGCGAATTGGTAAAAGGAACTGTGTTTCAGACAGTTACCCATAAACTATACTTTTCCGCAAGGAGGGAAAGGTAGAAGGGCTTTCCATGATAGGGCACACTCCTGCTCCCTCTTCCCCCCTCCTGCCGGAGACGATAATTTTATCATTTTGAGGTTCGGTGTATGGGATTTTCTTTTTAATTTTTGTCGAGAACGGTTTATTACCTTTTAATGGGAGTGGTGTCGGGGGTAAGGGGATGCTCACCCCTCCCCTCCCCTCATCCCCTGCCCCCAACTTCTGCCAAACGATTCTAAATTTCAACCATAAGAGTTAATAACTTAAATTAACATATGGGTGAATATTGAATAAAACTACTTTTACGGATTATATCGCGTTTAATTAACTTTTTATTAATTCCCGACGTTTCGGGTGCTTTACAGCACCCATGGTCACGGGGGACTGAGGTGATTGACGTCCCGATGTCAGAGTTAATGCGGAGTACCTTCAGCTTTTTAATTATTAATTTTGGTCCGATCTACGCAGAATGAACTAACTGTGTCTTGAAGTCTTGCAGTGGTATGCTTGGGTTTAGTTTTAATTTTATTAATTACAGGATCCCAAGCAGGTGGTAGTACCCAGCCTCCCTCTCTATTGAAATTAGGGTGTTTTTTAATTTCAATAGCCTCACGTATCATCCTTGGCAGGAATCGATGTTCTATCGCGAGAATCTTGGTTTATCAAATCTAATGTAATGTCGGGGGCCGTCTAGGATATGATCACAAACTGCAGACTTCCCGGAACGTTGGTGCTTCACGTCAGCTGTGTTCTTTTACGCGGGTTTTAATAGATCGTTTTCTTTGCCCTATATATGAGAGACCACATTCACAATCAAGTTTGTACACTCCTGCATCTTGTAGAGGAATATTGCACTTGACGGATGGTAAGAACTGACTTATCTTCTTCGGCGGCTTGAAAGTGTTCTAATAGAATCTCGCTTCAAGATGTAGTCAATCTTGTCTGTGACACCTCTGACATATGGTAGTACAGTAGGCACACGCTTGACTGTGGCCGGCTTCACTCGGTCACTGTGACGTAGGCGCGGAACCCGAAGCTTGTTGTCGTGCAGAACCTGCTTGACGTGCTGAAGCTCGGCGGCCAGGTGTTTGCTGTCACAGATCCCTCGTGCTCTCTGTAACAAAGATTTGCCCACGGTAGCTAACTGTGAAGGATGATGGTGGGATTTACCATTTAAATATCGGTTTGTATGGGTCTTTTTTCTATACAGTATAGTTAGGATTTCGAATGACTAACACATCTAGGAAAATGTTTCATAAACAAAACCATAGACAAATCGTCCAGTGATCTAAACACAGTTTTATCGACATTTGATTATAAGAATTGCATGGAAACTTTAGATAAACGGGAGACAACTAAATACAATGAATGCAAAAAGAAACATATAGATAATAAGAATAAGAATAAGAATCAATTATTTGCATAAAACACGGTAAATAAGTTGTGACATCAAATAAAAGATCAACATGTTATGTCCTGTTAGGACGTGCAAATATTTAAGTATAAGATCAATTGAAATAAAATTAGTTATTATTTAAACAGTACAATTATTATTATTATAGTAGTCATATTTAAAATCATAAAACATTACAAACATTAGATTGAATGGAATTAAATTGAATTAAAATTAGTTATTATTTAAACGGTACAATTATTATTATTATTATAGTGTCATATTTAAAATCATAATACATTACAAACATTACATTCATGATTAATTGAATTTATTTGTAATTAAAAAACTCCTTAATATTATAGAAAGCCTTGTCCACCAACCACATAAAAATTTGCTTTTAAATTTATTAAGAGGCAATGACGTTATGTCGCTAGGCAGTTTGTTAAACACCTTTATTGCCATCGAGTAACAGCTCTTATGAGAGGTTGCCTTCTTTCTAAATGGAAGAACTAGTTTATCCTTGTACCTTGTATTAAAACTAACAACATCACTATTTTTTGTAAAAAACTGTGAATGTTTTTTGACAAAGATACCCAACTCAAAAATATAAATGTTAGGAAATGTTAGAATTTTTAGGGTTGGAAAAAGTTCTCTATAAGAATACAATGGACCAACCCCGCAGATTGCCCTTACACACTTTTTCTGAGCAATAAAAGCTTTGTTAACTGTAGATCCATTTCCCCAAAAGTATTACGCCATATCTCAAAACGGAAGCTACATAGCCATGATAGGCGAGTAAAGCAGTTTTTTGAGATGAAGTCTTTGACAGTCTTCGTAATGGGTAAATGAACTTATTGATTTTTGTAGATACTTCTTTAATGTGTTTTTGCCAAGTGCAACCATCATCAATATGTAACCCCAAAATTTTGTATTTTCAACCTCCTCTAGTTTTCGTCCATTTAATTTAATGTCAATAGTTTCTTTACATTTCCTTATGTTAAATTGTATTATTTTTGTTTTGCTTAAGTTGACTTTAAGACTATTTTTGTATAGCCAATCTGTGACACTTATCATTATACAGCTGTCATTATTTTATCATTATAATTGGATTTTGTGTCAGTACTTATTATAATTGAAATGTCATCAGCAAAAAGTACAGACTTGCATTTGATAAAGTCACGTAAAGTAAAAAGAGAAGAGGCCCCAGGACACTCCCTTGTGGGACTCCACTACGGTTATGTTTATATTTAGATCTGTACGATGTCATTACATTATTAACGTCTATATCATTTATTTCAACACACTGTTCTCTACCGCTTAGATAAGATTTTATCCACTGTAATGTTGGGCCCTGAATGCCATAGCAGTACAGCTTATCAATTAATATATCATGACACACTACATCAAAAGTTTTACTCATATCAAAAAATATTGCAGATACTAGGTGACCTTTGTCAATATAATTAATTATTTCGGTAACCAATGAATAGGCTGCCAATGTGGTCGATTTATTTCTTTGAAATCCATTTTGCTCTACTTTTAAGATGTCAAATTTTGTTAGATAGTCATTTATTCTAAAATACATAATTTTTTCAAAGATTTTAGACAGTATAGGTACTAAAGTAATAGGTCGATAATTATTTATGTCGCATTTATCATCTTTTTTATGTAGCGGTTTTACTATTGAGAACTTGAGAGCTGTTGGAAAGGATCCTTGTATAAACGATAGGTTTACCAAATGTGACAGAATTGGCGATAATTCTTCAGCACACATCTTAAGGATTCCAGTCGCTTGTGATAGTGTGTTTTTCAACGAAAGTATTACTTTTTATCTCATATTTATTTGGAGACACAAAAATACTTTTCATATTATGTTTGGTTAATGTTTTGTCAATTTGCTTCATTTTATTCGGTGTATGAATAAAATGTTTGTTTAAATTATCGGCCATTAGTATTTTGTCACTAGTAATTTTATTATTTATTTTTAATTCTTTAATACTTTTTGGGATATTATTAGCTACAGTTTTGTTTTGGATACTGTTCCACGCTGCCTTGCATTTGTTTTTACTACTTGAGACATACTTGTAGTTGCTAATTTTTTGGGATTTACTAATAATTTTTTTTAGAATGTTAGTATAGAGGTGATATTTTGACTTGTTTGATTTTTTTTCATTAGGTCTTGATGTATAGTAATTGTACCTCAACTTCCTTTTTGTATTACAAGACTATTTAATCCCTACTGTATTACATTTAGGACCACAAGTTTTAATCTGACGTTTAGTTTTAATCAGTGGAAAACATAAGTCATAGAATAATCTAATTGTATCATGAAAATTACTAAAAGCTAGGTCAAAGTTTAATTCGCATATATGTCATTAAATGTCAGTTGCTTCATTATTTCTTTAAATTTTCTCCTATTATCAGTGCTATAGTTTCTTCTAAGTATCCAATATGTATTTATGTTTGTTTTATATTTATTTGGAAATTTTGGAAATTTTATAGTAAGCGTTTGACCTGTGTTATGGTCAGATAACCCCAATTCATGTATTTTACCTTCGGCTTCTCGGTCATTGCTTATAATATGATCTATACAAGTTTTCTGTCTGGTAGGCTTTTGTATGTGATGAGTGAGATTATTATTTAGTAAAATGTCTTTGTGAAATTCAAGCTGGTGTGCATAAAGTGTGTCTATATTAAAATCTCCGGCTATAATGATTTTAAAGTCATTATATTTGTTACAAACATTATAAAGCATGTCTTGAAATTTATTTAAGAAGTCTGTTACATTCGACTTAGGTATTCTATAGATGCAGATAACACAACAGCGATGGTCTGGCAAAATGATACCACATACCTCAAAAGTATTTTCCGCTTGATATTTATTATTTATTGTAAGATCTGAAAAGTTAAAATTATTTTTACAAAGTATGCATACACCACCTCGCTTTACGTCTAGCCTTGAATAACTATTTGCAATAGTGTAGCCATACAAATGCACACACACTTCTTCACCTGCTTTCAGAAATGTTTCACTAAGACATATAACATCTAATTCATAGCCTATTTCACGAGGGAATTTTTTCAATAATGCAGATAGTTCTAGTAATACTTTAGTGGGGTTACAGTCATTTTCACCAACATTAATTATTACTTTATCTTTAGTATTTGTTACTATATTTAAGGTTCACTTTGCACTGACTATAGATTTGTAAATAAAATAACGTCTTGCTCTGAGGAGGGTTTATTGCAAACTGATTCATCACAGTCATATTTTACACGGTGCATAGAAAATGTATGTATGCATAATTATAAACACAACATACCACCCACCAAAAACCCTCGGTTTTTTATTAAACAAACATTATTCATCAACTAAGAAAATAACAAGGATATTAAATAACAAATGACAGTATAAACAACGTAAGGTAAATTAAACAATTATACAATTCGGTAATTTCCAGATCATATTATGAATTGATTATACTCATGAGATATAAGCAGATAAACTAACACCATAAATCTACTGAAAAAGTGACTGGCCTGATTTATATCAATATACTCATTACATTATCTATCTTAAATACCCAAATTTATAGAAATTTGACTTGAAAAGTATGATAAACAAAATATGCCTGAAAGTTACCCAACTTTTGTATATTCACCCATATGTTTATTTCTGTTCAGGTATGCAGATGCTCTGCATTTATTTCCAAATTCAGTGAAAGACAGACTACGCTTTAATATATGGGTCCATTCTATTGCAAGTGATATTATTGGGTTGGACTCTGATGACATATACAAACACCGCCGTGTCATGCTCACTTCAAAGAAAAGTTCTGTTTCCGCTATGGTAGATTGAATAATATTGATAAACCAACATTAAACCTGCCAGGTTAGTACAAGTGTCTTATGAACTATGTGTGTTTTGAATTATTATTATATATTTAACCTAGGTAATGCCTTGAATTACCTAAGGTTAAATATATAATAATAATTCAATGTGTGAACTATTATTATATATTTAACTATTATTATATGTGGAATCTTAGCCAACACTAGGAGCCCTTTTGAATAAAGAAACAAATAATACAAATGTGTGACTTGTGGATGAAGAAAAGTATTGTTAATAAAATGGGAAGGAACTTTATATGGGGATAATTTTTTGTAAAAACATCATATCTAATCTATAAAACGACTGATACCTGCCTACTTTCAAATCCAGGACAAGTTATGAAGCTTTACCTAAATTATATATCAGGACAACTTGTCAGCTTTTAAGACTGCTGCTTCTGTTTTTACTGTGATAGACCATTCTATAACTTGTGTGTGGGAAAAATAAAATCAATGAAACATTTTTACTGCCACCTGATATGATCTCTGACATTGTGAATGTTGAAGTGTATGATTGAATATATTTGGCAATATAATTTTGCTATTAGTAACCAGTTGGAGCATATTTAATTGGGTTGGTCAAAAAAACAATTTTTGTGACCAACCCAAATAAATATGCTAGATTTCTAATCTTAATTTATAATGTTTCTAAAAATAACAGTTTAATTGAAAACAATTATACTTCCTTTTGTTGTCAATAGAAATAAGTATTAGCTTTCAGTAAATAAATAAAAAAGTGTCACTGTATAACGTTTGGTTATAATAATAATAAATTGAGTACTAATTGCAATCTATTATTCTCCCATATTTTATTTCTGTTAAGCCTTTGGTAAAACATTCAAGGTTCTAAGACTTAATGTGAATCTTGATTCACTTGTATAAAACTATTTTTAAATAAAAGTACTGATTATTTTATTTAAATATTAGTAATTTGATTTGTCTGAGTTTTTGCGCATCTATGTTTCAGGACCACTGGCCGAAAAGAAAGAAGAAAGAAGACCACTACGACAGATGCCATACTTACCAGAACATGTACCGTCAACCACAAAAGGTAGATAGCTAGCTAGATCAGTGATGATTCTAATTGTTTTGAACTGCTGTTTGATGCCATGGCTACATCCAGTACTTATGCTTGGATGGAAGAAAACATAGGTATGATCTGCTATTTAATATATTCTATATTTACCAGTAGGACTTAGATGCGATATGCGAGATAATTTTCCCATTACTTTATCTTGCGCCAGACATTTCCTTGTCTAAAACCCTCTCAGAAATGAGAGGAGGCCTGTGCCGAGCAGTGGGACGTATACTTGATATGAGTTGTATGAGTATGTATAGGCTGTAACTTTAACTTTTTAACTTTATCTTGTGCTGGAGCGGGATGTGACTATAAAGGTACAATAACTTTGTCTTGCTCGACACAAGCAAAGAGATTGTCGCGCGTCACATCATAGCGCCCTCCAGGGAAGAGTTTTCCAGATTGAACCATTTTCATTACAGAATTTTTGACAAAACCAATTTTAGCCTGATTGAGTAAAAGACGTGCAGCTTGTTTTTTTTTTACAGAACAAGAGTGACAACGAAACGAGCACACAGTTTACCTGGTGGTAAGTGGATGCTGTGGCTCATAGACATCTACATCTAGCCTCGATTATGAATCAAAATGCAAAATGCAGATGCGTTGTCATCTCCTGTTGTGCTGCTATTTTACACTGCTATTCTGTGAGAGTGTGGTCCTTCCCCGGTCGAGCCAACCCATTCGTACTACAACCATAATATAGTTGTAGCGTGGCTCTACCTCATGTAAAAGTATTTATAACCAGTGATGCCAGTGGCTCCGCCCATATGAGCTTCAGATTAACAATATTAAAGTTTTGTTATCTATTTGATTGTTCCAAACTTTAGGATAAAAAAATAACATATTCCTTTGAGTCTTCTATTCTGGACCTTATAGTTATGTACTGGTCACTGCAGAGAATAACTCTTTATGGTAATACTTTTATATTTTTTTAGAGGTCCTCATTTTTTATAGATCTGGCAACAAAAATAATGAAATTCTCATATAAACTTACATACTGATTTAGTTTCTTTGAGTTTTATTATAGTAAATAGATATATATATATAGAGATAAGTTAGTCTCTTGAGTTGATTCTTATTTTTAGTATCAGTACTTAGCATTATGATACACATTATAATGTGTAATTGATATAAATATGTTGTAATTATGTGTGATTACGACACGCACTTGCAGTTATAAATTTGTTTGGTACTTATGTTTCAGATCTATCTGTTATCATCTCAGATGTGTCAAATATTATAACTGATGTAAATGTAGCTGAGAAAATATATAACAGTAAGTAACTTGAGATTATTTTTTAATACAACAATTTATACATAAAATGTTAATTCCTAATTTAATGGGTTTTAGAAATTAGTTTTAGGCTAATAACATAATAGGGTTTTAAGTATAGCTAGTACTAGTATAGATAAACTTATGTTATATTATACTGTTGTGGCGGGTGGAAGGAAAAGGGCATGTTCTGCCCGGGGAGCGGCTAACGCTCCGAGTGGTAGTTCGGAGCTATTCTATATATACTGTTTTTGCTTCGGAACTTTGATAGCGCGATTTAATCTTCGATGTATTTTCGCTTGTGGCGCAACGACAGCGCCGCCACACTCTTTTATTTATGTTTCTGATACACATTTTTTTGTTTGTAGTGTGTACTAAAAAGGAAACCAAGCCCGTTGTTTCTAAAAAAATCAAAGCTGTTACCACATTAGAGCATAATTTATATCAGAAGCTTATTCAAGTAAAAAACAAACTGAGCAAGTACAGAAACAAAGTTAAAAAGCAGTCTGCAAGTCTCAAGTCAGCGAAAAATCTCCTGTATTTATAAAAGCCGTTGATAAGTTGCACAGCTAAAATATTAACTTTATTGCAGTTAAGGGAAATTAAAAAGAAGGACAAAGTTCGACGATTTTCTCTAGAGGAAAAAATTGTAGCTTTGTCGATTTTAAAACAAAGTCCAAAGTGTTATAGGTTTTTAAGAAAAATATTAAACCATGCATATATAAAGCCTGAAATAAATAAAAGAATATTTGCTTAGATCAAGAAAGCTACAGAAAAGTTTAAAGTTGAAGAGAGACTGTGCATTGTTTTATTCGACGAAATGATATTGAAAGCCAATGTTACTTATAATGAGCGAAAAGATAAGGTAAAACCAGACCTGACTATGCTGATCATGCACAAGTGTTCATGGTACGGGGATTGATAAAAAATTATAAACAACCCGTATCATACACATTTTTGCAGGAGCAACAAGTGGACCGGAATTAGAAGTGCAACTCAAAGAAGTAATTAAAGAATTACAAGGGGCTGGCCTTATTGTGATAGCAACAGTGTCTGATCAAGGCACCAATAACAGGCATGTCATTAAACTTTTAATTCAGGAGATAAGAGGGATTTTCATAAAGTCTGGACGAGAACCTGTAGAAAATATGTTTCTTGTCAATAATCAGGAAGTCATTCCACTATTTGACCCTCCACATCTAATAAAATGCATTCGCAATAATTTATTAACAAAAAACCAACATATTGAATTGTTAGTCAAAGAAAACCCTAGATACAAAGGTATAAGACTAATGCCAAAGCTTACAGACAATCATGTCATACCGAATAAAATTTCCAAAATGAAGGTCAAATATGCCATACAAATCTTCAGTCAAACGGTAGCGTCTAATATGGGATATTTATCAGGTAAAATGATATAACTGATTATAGATTAATTACTCATTATGTATTAAGATCTTTTAATGTTGTGAATAAAGGTAACATTCGGATTATGGCAGTCACATCTCTACAGATGCGATACGGCAACCACGGACAGTGGACAGTGACTGTGATCGCGACAGTTGGCCGCGCTATTCGGAAGTGGCTACTACTAAAATTCTAGTCTATCTAGTCTACACACACTTTTCGTACAGTGGACCCCCGGACCTCCTGTAATTCGACATGCCTATAACATGTAGATACAGTCGAGTCGTGATATAAATCCGCTACGGAAGGAGAGGTTCTTCGCGAATATGTGGACAAAAAGTTCCGGACTACCAGGGGGCTGTGACAGTACTATATTATATAGTCCGACTAATCGAACACTGTCTTGCAAAACGTTTGTCGGATTACCGCGGGTCAACTGTATTATATTTTCAAATGTTCTATCCGTACTGAAGTTTAAATTGATACACAATACTTCTGAAACTACAAATCTCTATATATAAAAATAAACTGCTATCTGTCAGTCTCGCTAAAACTCGAAACTGACTCGACCGATTCTCATGAATTTTTTTGTGTGTGTTTGAGTCATGGATGGTTTAGATTCATAATTGGACCCGGTAGAAGCCGTTGTTGTCGAGATCCAGAAATCACTCGTGAGAAGCTGGGGTGGATCGCTAGTAATATACAAATTCTAAATTATGTTGCTAAGGCATTTTTTTCCACAGACAAAGGAATTCTCCCTGAAGAATGTAAAGAGACAGCTGATATTCTCCTTTTTTTTGATCAACTATTTGATTCATTAAACGGGAGCTATACAAAACAAACAACATGGAAAGCTATTACTTGGACCTGCAAGACCAAATTCTACTCACAATACTGTATGGAATAAGGCTAAAATTGAATTGAAAAACATGAAATTTACAAACATTGTAACAGGTATAGCTGAGAAAGGTCCTACTTTAGAAAATTGGGTATGGACACTAGATGATGTTCAAATACTTTTAAATAAATTAAAAAACGATTATGGCGTATCTTCTGTTTGGATGCGTCACCTAAACCAAGACCCTATAGAAAACTTTTTCGGGGCTATTAGGAGCCATACAAACCCCACAACAGAAAGGTATGAAAGTGCTTACACCAGCTAATTCATAAAGAATATATCAAGTGTCCATGCCCCTGGGGCAAATTGTGAAAAAGACTGTTGTGAAGTTTTATACACCCTCATCATAGATGACTGCCAGGTCACGGTGACCAGTGAAGTTAGAGCATACCCACAGTGCAAGCAACTGACATAGATTAAAAACATGTGCCTGGCGTGTTAGGCGCTCTACAATTTGTGAGAGGATATATTGTACGCAGTGCGAGGAAGAATATATTTAAAAATTGCCAGCAGTGCACTAAGGACATTGTTGCCTTTCAAGAAAATGAGTATATTATCTGAGAAATTTCTAGAAGGATCTTGACTCTCGTAGTTCTGCTACTCGATACTAGAGGGCGCTAGTGGTAACTAGTGTTGCCATGTACAAGACATTAATAGCGGCGTGTAACAATATTAACACCGCGAATATGCTGGCAGACGTTGGCTTGTCAGTCCTTCCGAATCTCTCCTCTCTTGCATATCTGCACTGCCAAGATATTACAAATGAAAATTTAAAACGTCATTTATATTATGAAAATATGAAAGAATTCATAAAAACGATAATACTTCTGCATATAGAATTTGATTTTTTAAATTGTAGTCTACACAAAGACAAAGTTATAGAATTTGTTATCAATTTATCTTGCAGATTTTTCATAAATAATTACTGTAAAGATATAAACAAAATATTAAAAGGAAGGAAGAGTCCAATGATGATGAGGATGTATTTCAAATAAAGGCGAAAAATACTTTCATAAGTGTTTTAAGAGACGAAATAAATGATCAATTTAAATACATTGTGGTTTTATTATTGTAAATTTTCCCTCTTGTGTGTGCTCGCACAAAAATTACCCTGGATTATTTATTTTATTTATATTGCTAC
The DNA here is from genome assembly GCA_029286625.1 of Parnassius orleans. Classification (NCBI taxonomy): domain Eukaryota; kingdom Metazoa; phylum Arthropoda; class Insecta; order Lepidoptera; family Papilionidae; genus Parnassius; species Parnassius orleans. The sequence goes on along the minus strand of JAGSMP010000425.1, from coordinate 151,655 downwards.
TTTTGCCCATTCCGTGTGTGTAAAGAAAATGTGCTCTTTGTAATATATGAGTACACGGAGTAAAGAAGAATAGCTACACAAATGCATAAATAAAATAACAATAAACATAAGAAGGCATCGTACCTATTTCTTCGTGTTCGTTGATGGAACTATTTCTAGTTATATATATATATATATATATATATATATATATATATATATATGAGACAATAGAGGTAATCTCTAGCAGTTATAATAATTTAAATAATTTAGAATGTAGCTTACAAAACCTTCATTGTATGACTCACAGAGTGATAATAAAATTGTTTACACCTGGTGCATCAGAATATACAAGGCATGATAGGCAAGAGCTAGAAATTGAATTGTTCTTAAATAGCAATAATATTCATATTTTATGTATTACTGAACATTGGTTAAAAGCTTATAACATAATGTTTAATTTCAGTAATCACCAGGTGGTCAGTTCGTTCAATAGAGAAACGGTTTTAAGAGGTGGCTCGTTAATATTAGCTAGTAAATTATTATCATGTAAGGAACGTAAAGATATTGTGAGCCTCTCTGTTGAGCGAACTGTAGAAATAACTGTGTTGAGTTTGAGCACCTCATTGTTGTGTGCGTCTACAGACCCCATGTTCTATATACAATACTTTTGAAAAAATTATGGAGGAAGTTTTGTTAAGCTTAATAAACAGAATAAATCTGTTGTAATATGTGGAGACTTTAATATCAATCTCCTAGAAGCTTCCTCCACCAATATTAAATTTAGATCATTGTTTAAATCTTATGGTCTTTTTAATTTATTTTAGAGCCAACGCGTATTACTGAATGTAGTGAAACATGTATAGATAACATTTTACAAATGTTAAGCCGTTGCATAAATGTATAATTCAAAATTGAGTTCTGATCACTGTGGACAGTTAGTTTCGTTACCTTATGTTCACAAAAAGCAAGTAGATGAGAAAATTGTGTTTGTTCCTGTAAATGCTAGTCGCTTGGAAGTTTAGAAGTAACATAGTGAAGAAACTTTCATCACTTTCATACCAAAATGATCCTAATTTTTATATGGAACAGTGTTTAAACTTATTTGCAATGAATTTGATAATATTTTTACTTCTAAAACGTTCTCCTTGAACAGTCGGAGCTTTCAATGAATGGGCGACAGTAGGAGTCCATAAGAGCGAACAAAGGTTATATGAACTTTACCATGAAAGGTCATATAACCTAGCGTCGAATTTAGGGAATATGTTAAAAATATTCAAAATATTTAAAGGAGTGTGCTCCAAAGCCAAGTCTTTGCATTTGAGCAACAAAATTAAGACGGCTTCTAATAAAATTAAAATGACGTGGAGTATAATTAATAGTGAAACTGGTAAGGTCAACTCTCGCAATTCAAACTACCGGTTGAGTTTAACAACAAATTAACGGAATCAGATCAGGATGTTGCAATGGTTTTGAGAAGTATTTTACGGATATTCCGATCTTAACCACTATGTCACTGAATTCTTCTCCTGCCGTCGCCGAATCATTGCTTAAACAAAATGTAAATGCGTGTACAAAGACATTTACATTTCATAAAATATCATCAAAAGATATTGTAAAATATTTTAAAACTATTGATGTTAAGAAAACTGCGGATCTGTGGGGCATTTCCGTTAAAGTTATTGCGTCTATAATCGATATAATCGCGCCTCAACTAGCTATTATTTTTAATACTAGTATCGAATATGGTGTGTTTCCTGATTTGATGAAGCATAGTAAAGTAATACCTTTATTTAAATCTGGTAGTACATTAGACCCCACCAATTTTAGACCCATTTCTGTACTGCCAACACTAAGTAAATTTTTTTTTAAAATTATTCTTGATCAAATGTTAATTTTTTTTAATGTTAATAATTTACTTCATAAAAATCAATTCGGTTTCACAAGGGGCGCTCGACAACTGATGCTGGTGTTGAGCTGATTAAATATATTTTCAATGCATGGGAGAATTCACAGGATGCTTTGGGTATATTCTGTGACCTATCCAAAGCCTTCGATTGTGTTCACCATGAAACATTAATCAGGAAACTACAACACTACGGTGTAAGAAGTAATGCTCTTAAATTAATTGTTTCATATTTAAGTAACAGAACGCAAAAGTTGTCATTAATAGTATGAGCTCTTCCGGGTCGATAGTACAAATGGGCGTGCCTCAAGGCTCAATTCTCGGCCCCTTTCTGTTTCTTGTATATATTAATGACTTACCTTACATAGTAGGGGATAACCATAATATAGTATTATTTGCTGATGACACTTCATTAATTTTCAAATTAAAACGACAATTATTAAAATATGACGAAGTAAATAATGCTATATCTAAATTAGTAAATTGGTTTAATGTTAATAACTTGCATTTAAATAGCACTAAAACGAAATGTATGAAGTTCGTGACTCCAAATGTCAGACAATTAAATACTAATGTAATTTTAAATGGGAGGAACTGGTCTTGTCGATACCACCATTTTTCTTGGAATAACACTAGACGCGAAGCTTCAATGGAGCCCCCATATATCAAAGTTAGCAAGCAGACTTAGTTCTGCAGCATATGCTGTAAAAAAGATTAGAAATCTTACCAGTGTGGAAACAGCTAGACTTGTTTACTTTAGCTATTTCCATAGCATAATGTCCTATAGTATTTTGCTATGGGGACACGCAACTGACACTGAAATTATATTTATTTTACAGAAGCGGGCCATAAGAGCAATCTATGATTTAAAACCTAAAGAGTCGCTCAGACAAAAATTTAAGGAAATTAATATATTAACTTTGGCCTCTCAATACATTTATGAAAATGTAATGTACGTACACAAAAATAAAAGTAGTTATAAAAAATAAGTGATATTCATTCTGTAAATGCTAGGAACAAACACAAGCTAGTAGTACCAGTTACTCGACTCCACCGAGTCAGTAATTCATTCTTAGGGCGATGTATACGCTTTTACAACAAAATCCCAGAAAATATACAAAATTCGACCTGCTCAAAATTCAAAAACTTTATTAAACATAGTTTGTATAAAAGGGTTATTATAATGTTAAGAATTTATGGATGATAATAACCCTGGGAATGAGGTGTTCGCTGCCAGGCTGTTTCTAATTTGTTTTGTGTGGTTAATTGTGTAATATACATGATTGTAAGCTGTTATTTAAAAAAAAGTCCCGCTGGGTTTCTTGCTGGTTCTTCCCAGGACAGAGGTTTTTTTCGAACCAGTGGTAATTAGACAAAAGTGACTTTCAATAAGTATTATTTATAATCTATATTGAATAAAAAGTTTCTGTTTCTGTTTCTGTTATATATATATATATATATATATATATATATATATATATATATATATATTGGAACTATTTCCAGTTATATATATATAACTAGAAATAGTTCCATCGCACATGCAGACGGCAGCACAGTCATACCGATTTGAAGGCATTTCCTATATAAAAAGTACTCTGTGTCAATAACCTATCTGTCAATTTTGACGTTTGGTTCAATCGGTGTAAACAATCCAAACACGGGCAGTAATCTTCATAGAAAAATATTGGACATAGGAAACGTCATAGCAAAATGATATATGACAGCTAACATCTCCCTAGCCCTCGACATCCCTTCTAAGTTCCAATGCAAGCCGTGGCAGCCATATTGTTTATTTTTGTCCGTAATCAATGTGTCACTGAGTGATATTATTACTGATTTACTGATAAATTACTTCTTTGCATTTTATTTGCATTTACTTGTATCAACCTATTGCATTTTACTTTAGTAAAGGATCAACATTTACTATTGAGTGAAAAATACTTTAAAAGAAATTGTTGCGGCTGTTGGTGAGATGCTACTTTCAGATCTGCTCTTTAACTACTGCAAGAGAAAACTAGAGTAGTTCAAATAAGAGAAATAAAAATCCAGGTACAATTAATTAAAACTTCACCGTTCATGTTTACTCTTAATAGAATTGCTTTATTATTAATATGTTTTATATTTTGGATGACCTGATACAAATAAGTGGTTATAATATGCTTGTCATATTTATGCACCACATTTAATAAAAGGAATGCGAAACAACTTTTAACAAAAAACATACAATACCAAGAAAATATTTCTACATGGACAGATATTGTAGATGCGTATAAGACAGACTGCGAACATGCAGAAAATGGTTATTACACAAACCTAATGACGAATATGTTATTCCTGATAATAAAAAAATGAAGGTATAAAATAATTGTAATTTTATTTCAATTACATGTAATTTAATTTTTGTACATGTAATAAACTTATTCTTAATCAAATTCTTTTGGATTATTTGCAGGTTAAGAATTATGTTCGTATATTTAGTAAAACCGTGGCAGAAGCCTTAATTTATACCTCTGCATTTTGTAAGTTATTATATTAATTATTTTATTAGATTTATAGCACCATAAAACTGTAGTATTTTATATGGTGAGTGGTGAGAAACAAAGACCCTGGAAGTGCCGTGATAAATAAAAAAGAAGAGAGAAAGATTTAAGAATTGCTGTTACAGAAAAATGTAGACACCATGCATTCTGGCAGCAAGCTTTGTTAAAACTAGAAAATTTAAAATTTATTTTTAATAATGGTCATGAATGTACAGTGCCCAGTATAAAGAACTGGATAAGTACCATAAAAAGATTTATGAATTTCTGGCACTTTTTGTCCGAGAAAAACATAAAGGTTATGAGACCCCGCTATATATTCCGATGCAAAGTTATTTTTTCGGTCAAATAAGATCATATAATTTTAGGGATAATAATCCAACTTGCCACAATTTCATAAATGCTTTTAAATCTTTATTAATTTACAGGTTTCATTAAATTTCATCACTCATGAAGAATAAAGAGCCTGTTTAAAGGACATGAAAGGAAGTGAATAACGAAAGTAGTGAAACTAGTGAAACTAGTGAATCTTATATTGATACTTATCCATTAATTCTAAATAGAGGGCTGGTTCTTTTCTCGCTCAAAGTCTTAGTATAGCCATTCAGCGGGTAAATGCAGCCAGCGTTCTTGGCAAGATAGCACGGGGAGTAGGACTGTATGATAATTAAGCTACTAGTTATTTTAAATTATAGTTTTAATGTTTAATAAGCTAAAATGGGATCAAAAACAAGTCTCATTCTAAATTTGTAAACAAAATTATTGTAAAGTTAAAATGAGGACTGTATGATAATTTAGTTATTAGTTTTAGTTTTTTAATATAGTATACATTAATACATTAATTATTAAAGGAGAACGGCAGGCTTGTATGGGAATTTCGTACAGCTAAAAAAAATTCGTGTTTTGGGATATTTTTTGTTTTAATTGGCAGTTAGTAGGATAGACAAGCCCTATTTAAATTCTTAGATTTTTAAAACTTGGGACGAAAAAGTTATAACCAGTTTTATTTTTTAAGGTTATGTACTAGTGTACCAATGTAGATTGTTACATATATGCACATAAACATTGTTTTGGTGATAAAGTAAATGTTCTAGATTGCTTGTCACTATCTTTGTAGTGTTTTACTTACCATTAAGTAGGTAGATTGAGATGAGGATGCAGTCACAAACCACAATCCAAAACAACAGCAAAGAAGTGAAAACTGAACTGAACTGAAAGACAGATAATCTTTATCTGTCAATAAATAATTGCCATATGAACAAAAAAATATTGATGACGAACATCATTCCTGTCATTAAATCGTAAACCATTATGATTTTATGCAACAATTATACATTCTTAGGTATAATATATAATTGTTTAATTTTATTTTTTGTTATTTCTATTTCTAAATAAATAATTATCATTTCGATATTTGTGTTATTTTACATATGGCAACTTCTAAAAACATAAATGCGTTTAGTTTACGCTTATATTACGTTTATCTATTAAAATCTTTTATTGATATTATTAATTAATCCGGAGTTCTAAAAATAGAACACTAACATAAAAATAAATGGCTTAGTTGCCTTAATATGTGGTACAAATTCTATAACAAAACAACAAAAAAAGTATGCGGTACAAAATCTGCCGTTCTCCTTTGTAAACAAAATTATTGTAAAGTAAAATTAATAACTAATAAAAATATTAAATTTCAACATTGTTTCATTTGTATTTACCTCGTTTTTTTTCAATATAATAAAATTAATTTTGCAAGTGGTTATTATTTGGGACGTCCTTTGCCTGGTATAGCTGCTTCAAATAAAAAAGAAATGTCATATATCATTTTGCTACAACCAATCAGGATGCAGAAGCTAATTGAGTAAGTTTAGTTCGAGAGATGTCCGTCTGATTTGGGTAGAATCTACTAGTTAGTCTGTGAATCCAAATTCGCAATCCGACAAAAGCCTTGGATTAATCTTTCTAGTTCCAACCTCTTACGTTTTCTGTTATTTTATTTGCACAAATGGATTTAACGTTACTATCTAGTGACAGTGACAGTGATGTGGAAATGTTAGCTCAATTATCTGACTGGAGTAATAAAGATGAAACCCAACCCGCTCTCCTAAGAGAATCAGAAGAGTGAATTGTACGCAAAGTGTTGATGACGGTAATTTTACCTTTAAGTTTCTATTGAACGGACATGCGTTCAATTATTAATTGTTAGAAATAAACCCGTTACAACGAGTAACTTCCACGAAGTAAAGCAAAGCTGGTCTATTGCAATTTTTTAACATCCCCATATACTTCATTTTAACTAATCCTATGCAGAAATTATGGAGTATCACCATTGCATCAACTTTGGTTGACCTACGGTTTTGCCCTAGTGTATACTAGGCACTATGTAGATATCCATAGCAGATTTTGTTTGAGTGTCAAAATCTACAGCAGGCAGAATAATGCGAGACAACAACATCAGCAATTGCCCGATTATATGATAAATATATTTATGTTCACCAAAGGAGTGCAGACAAATTCTATAGAATTGCTGGATTTCCTCGTGTGCTTGGGGCAATCGATGGCACACATATCCGCATATAGTCTTCATGTAAGTAACTATACTTAACCTTTTTAAAATTTTGCCAAATATAAATAAATTATGAAGTTGCTAATAATAATGATTATATATTTTAGGCCATTTAACAGATGAAGAATACAGAAATCGCAAGAGTTACTTTGCTATAAATGTTCAAGGGGTTTGTGATGCAGATTTGAAATTTATAAATGTTGTGGCTCGTTGGCTTGGTTCTACGCATGATGTTTAATAACTCTATTCTGAGAGGTGGGTGCAAATAATATGTATTCGAATTGCAATAAATGACAATATACAGGTTGTTTGGAAGATGGGTGCAAAAGCCTGACGGGGATGATACCTTAAACCATTTAGAACATATTAAGCTAAATTTGTCTTATACGAAAACTGCTCCTTTTAAAAATTCTAAAGGTTATAACAATAAGACCCATTTTTTTCATTTAATTGCTAATAGTGTCCAGTAACAGTTGTTATGTTATTATTACTATTTTTAATGTGATGTGTGATTACTCAAACAAAATAATTTCAAACATCTTCATCATCAGAAAAACATTCTACGCATATTTAAGTTAAGAAACGAAAAAATTTGAGGAAATGTCGTGTTTATGCCATCATAAAGTAAAATAGCCTTTGTTGTTCAAACCTTTTAAACACATATTGTTGCCCTTTCTTTTGAGGTATTATTTACGCAGATGTCTCATCTACTCTTGGAATTAGGGTATACAAAGCGAACTGCGGATGAATATTTTTCTTTTATACGGACCAAAATAATGCACCATTTTTGCTAAAGCACTATTGTTTTCGTTAGAACCGATTAGTTTTAGAATTACGGTGCATGCATGGATTAACTTTGAGGAAGTCGTTTAGCAAAAGCTGCCGCGCGACCTATAAAAACTTGACATTTTGACTCTCAGATAGCGCCTAGTGAATAGACTATTAGTCAATAAAACAATCAGCTTAGTAAATCAGATAAAGTCGTTATTTATTCACACTAATCAGGATCAGTACTTGGTAGTAGGGCGGATTCGTCACATCTTCAGACCTCAGTTAGTCAAGTACCAACTGCCCTTGTGACTAGAAGTTTTAATTGCGAATTCGTGTTTGTTTCGGATGTTCTTTTTATTGAGTTGAGCCTAGCCCTAGCTGTGTGCTCCTTCACTGTTCTCAGACTATTTGTGTGATCAATCAACTATGGCTGCTTTTGAAGAAGCTTTTGATGAAGAATATGCTGATATCGTCTTCGCGTATGGCAAAACTGACGGTAATAAATCCTTGGCACGGCGGATGTACCAAGAGCGATATCCAAATCGAAGATTACCAAATCTCAGAGTGTTTTACAGCACATTTCGTCGGCTTTCTGATGTTGGAATCCATCACGCGAACCTACAGTAAAGCCGGGAAGACATTTGATTGTTGAGGAAGACATTATTGCAGCTTTCTATGCAGATCCTACGATGCACCAAATTCAAGTATCCTTTTCACGGCACGGGTGTAAAATATTAGGAAAATGAAGATTTCCACGAAGGACGTGGATTCTAAATGTGGTAGAGCGATGATGCACCTATATTAATTGTGTATTTGTAGCACGAAGTCGGCTCGATCAGGAAGTACCAGGCTTACCCAGAATACCAGCGTTAAATAACAGCTTAATGCTGCTGTGTTTCATGCAGTAAGTGTAGAGAAGCGGAGACCCTTTTACTGGAAAAGAGGCATTCCATCTTAGTCCTCACGGCTGAGAACTCATCTGCATTTTGATTCCCAAACGAGAATAGATGTAGATGTCAATGGGCCACAACAACTACTTATCATAAGGTGGACTGTGTGCTCGCTTGTCATCCTTATCCTATTTTTAACACAAACAACGATTCAGTTCTCTCGCTTTTTGCTAAATAGTGACATTGAACATGAATGGTCCATAAAATCCGTCTTGTGGACCGATGAGTCAGTTTTCGAAAGAAGGAATTACCAATTTTCATAACCTCAATCGATGGGCTGCAAGGACAGCAATCCACACTGGAAGAAACAAGTGTGTATTATATAAGCTGAATGTGATGCAGGCCAATTTGTTTTAACCCTTATGTGAGTGACAAATAAAACACCTTTAACAGAGTGACGAGTACCCAGGTACCTACATACAGTGTATACGTAATGTAAACAATCAAGATCTACTTTTTTTGTTACACATACTTTGAATATTATTACTTTAGCTAAGCTAAACAGTTGACAACCTGTGGCGATAAAAGCGAAGGAGAGGTGAAGTGCGGTACATGGTTATCGGCGCAAGAAACACTGAATCCATTCAGTGCATCGTGTGACATTTGACTGTATACGTTTGTTTCTATTGTACGAGCATATTTGTATTTTGTGAGTTTATAATTATTTCATTATGAATATTGGAGCGAGTACTTCTCAACAAAGATCACGTGTTCGAAGATATAATTCAACAGAATTGCTAGAGATATTAGCAGAATCTTCTAGTGACGAAGGTGAGTTTGTTGCTTCTGATAATGAACATGATTATATTCCTTTAGTTGAAGAGGGTAGATTTGAAATTTCGGATGTTGAGCCAGAAGCTGAAGTCGAAAATGAGATTGATTCTTATGATTCCGATGCGAGTTTTGAAGGGGAATCGCTTGAAAATATTCTTATCGCAAAAGATGGAATGCGATGGCAGTCTGAACCACTTCCCAGAACACGAACTAGTAGCAGAAATATTATTCGTCAACGGGGCGGGGCTGCATCGTTCAGCAAACATAATCGACATAATCTTGAGGGAAACTAATCGGAAAGGGACAAAGATTACTGAAGCATACAATAATAAACTGATGGAAAATTACCCTGATATTAGCAAGCGACCGAAACAAAAAATATTCAAACCATTCACAGAACAAGAATTGGATGCATTTTTTGGTATTCTAATTTTTAGTGGGGTGCATAGATCTAACAAAGAGCATTTGACTGAACTGTGGAAATCCAGTCACCTACCATTATTTCGGGCTGCGATGTCCCATGATAGATTCAAAATGCTGCTACGCTTCATAAAGTTTGATAATGATGTAACGCGCCTGAACGTTTGTTAGCTGATAAAGCCGCTGCTATACGAGATATTTGGACTATGTTCATTTCAAATTTGAATAAAAACTACAAGCCTCGTGAATGTATTACCGTTGACGAACAGCTATATGGATATCGTGGGCGGACTCGCTTTACTCAATACATGCCATCAAAACCTGAAAAGTATGGCATAAAAATATTCTGGGCTTGTGATGCAAATAATTCCTACCCCTAAATGGACAAATATATACAGGAAAGTCAAGTGTTGGCATACGTCAAACAAATGTAGGAGAATGTACTGTATTAGATCTCGTGGCTAAATATAAAATTCAGGGCTGAATGTAACTACGGATAATTTTTTTACATCGCTTCAACTGGCTCATTCCTTGAATTCGTGGAATATGACACTAGTTGGAACGGTAAGAAAAAATAAACGGTTTCTTCCTGCAAATATGCAAGCACACAAGGAGAGGGCTGTTTATTCTTCTAATTTCGCATTTAGCAAAGAAGCAACTGTGTGCTCTTACGTACCTAAAAAGAATAAAGCAGTAATAATGTTGTCATCAATGCACATGTCACCAATTATTGAAAGTAATAAGGAAACTGCCAAGCCAGAAATAATTTTATATTATAATAAAACTAAAAGTGGAGTGGACAACATGGATAAGCTGTTAGCAGAATATACCGTAAAACGCAGAACAAATCGGTGGCCTTTAGCACTTTTTTACAATATCATTGACATTGCAGCTTTGGTAGCATATATTATTTACATGGAACATAACCCACAATTGGTCTCGAGTGACAGACGTAGAAAGATTTTGAAATCATTGAGTCTACAACTGTGGTAAAAATATAGAAGAGAGATCAAAAATTGCATTGTGACATCAAAATTACATGTGAGATCTGCAATGCAGGACGTGTGGCCGAGAACTTAGGCCGTCAATTTCTTTTGGCTCTGCAACTTCTATAAGTCAAACTAGACGAGATTCTACAGGGCGTGTTGCAGTCGTCGGAAGTTGTTACCTATGCAGAGAACTCAAACGCAAGCAAAGAAAAACTCGAAAAGCTTGCACTAACTGCAGAAAACCAGTTTGTGATGAACATGCAGTAAATCGTCCAACATGTAACATCTGCTTCGAGAGCTGTAATTAATACTGTATGAACAAAGAATTTGTAATTTTATAGAAATAAAATACTTCGACAAATGTTTATTATTTAATTTTGTACGAAATTAAAATACTTTCCTCATAGTCACACAAAACACAAAGAGGTACCGGGTACCTCGTTACTCGATGTGAGTTCAAAATATGTTTTGTTTCACAAAACATTGTAAATAATAGACTTGGTCTAAACATTAAAAATATGTAATTTATAAATAGTTAAGAGCTCTCAGGAAGTCACAGCTACATATAGGGCGTAAAACATACTTTTTAGAATTTGAAAATGCCAAAGGCACCCGGGTACCTCGTCACTCACATAAGGGTTAAACCTGTTTTAAATCAAGTTTCTGAAGTTGAACATTGATATAATGAAGCACACATTAAAAACTAGAAATACCTCTGAACGGTGTGTTAAATAAAACACTATTATTATACAGGGTATTTTGAAACCCTCGAAAACGAAGACAGATGATAGTACTAAGGATACCTATGATGATGGGTCACAAAAATTCGATCGAGGAAAAAAATCATCTTTTCACAACGTTTTATTAACTTTATTCACGCTCCATCATGTTACTACAGTTAATTGAAACGATATTTCACTAAAACAAATCATGGAAATACTGAAACATAAAACCAGCAGTGAAACTTAAAAAAGAAAATCAGCTGACAATAGGGTCAATATCCTCGCGGGCTCGAACTCTTAACTAGATCGGTACGAAATAATGCATTAGGTATACTACTCACTCTACCCTTCCTTTCACACACGCGCTGCTTCGTGTCGCCTCGCGCTGTGGAATTTACACATGCTTCAAGGACGTTACAAAGTGCGCATTTGTTTTGGCGGAATTGATTAATAATTTTAGTTTTTGAGACAGTTCCGTATTGACTATCACGAGCAATTGTTTTGTTTATTAAATTATTGTCGTTATTACTTGTTATTTATTAATTAATGATATTGTTCTTGTTGTTACGTTTTGTGTTTTTGTTTTGTTTTAATAATGCCTAACGCGTAGGTACGTTTATAGTGCTCGTGAATACGGCAACATGTTAATGTGCCTTGGAAAATCTAATAAGGCTACGGAGGATCGGTAAACTGTTTGATACCTAATTTTTTAAATAACTTAGTGATCTGAATAGGTACATAACTGAATACATCAGAATAACAAACATACCTACACAATGGATAAAAAAGCATGACTCTAACCTTCTTAACATTTTATTTAAGTATTTTTTTCATTAGCGGGAATCGAACCAGTTATTTGATTTATTTAACCTGTGAATTGAATTAAAGTGGCTACGTGGAGACAAGCACAGTGGCAAAATAGTAGGTTAAGTAGATAAGTTAGGTATTTAGACAAGTGTTGTAAATTATTAGGTATTGTGGTACCATCGCTAGTTGCGGGCCGCGCGAATTCGGCGTTCGCGCGTACATTGACCCCTAGTCAGCTGATTGTAATTCAGTAATTCCACTGCTGGTTTTATGTTTCAGTATTTTCATGATTTTTTTTAGTGAATTATCGTTTCAATTAACTGTAGTAACATGATGGAGCGTGAATAAAGTTAATAAAACGTTGTGAAAAGATGATTTTTTTTCCTCGGGATCGAATTTTTTTGTGACCCATCATCATAGGTATCCTTAGTACTATCATCTGTCTTCGTTTTCGGGAGCGTTTCAAAAATACCCTGTATGAAATGTGTTATGGGATACTTTTTTTATAGGAGAGGGGCAAACGAGCATGATGCTCACCTGATGGTAGTGACTACCGCCGCCCATGAACAACTGCAACACCAGGGAATTGCAGATGCGTTGCCGGCCTTTTAAGAAGGAGTAGGCTCTTTGTTGAAGGTCCCTAAACAATTCCTCAGAGCACTCCCCGTGATAGATGCGATAAAATACGCAAAGAGATGCAACATCTCTACGCAGTGCCAGTGAGTCCAGCCGATCGGAAAGAACTCGGTCGTCGACGATTCGAGCCGCTCTGCGCTGGATGCGGTCAAGGGAAGGAGCTGGCACTGGGAGCCCCTGCCAGAGATGGGAACAGTATTCCATGGGGCCGAACCTGCGCCTTGTAAAGTTGCAAGCGGTGTGCCGGCATGAAATACTGTCCCGCTCTGCTGAGCATGCTGCTTTTTAGAGGCCAATTTGGCCTTCTCTTCCAAGTGACCACGAAATTGCACATCACTCAATATGTCGACACCGAGGATTCCGATACTGACTGAGGCAACAAGGGAGTGCCTGAAACTGAGGAGATACGACAAAGGGGTTCTTTTAGCGGTAAACGCGCAAACTTGTGTCTTCTGGGGATTGAACTGGACTAGATTTAGTCGCCCCAGTCTGAGACTTTGTTCAACAAAGTCTCGACTTCAGACACAAGTTCGTTCAGGTACTCAGCGACGTTTTCCCGAGAAATATTGGCACGGCTGGTGTATAGCATGACCAGTGCTGTCGTCCGCATAGCAATGAATGTTACCGGCTTGCAACATATCATTGATATGCAGAAGAAACAGCGTTGGTGATAGCACGCAGCCTTGTGGAACACCAGTGTTAATGCGCTCGTAATCGGAGTATGCACCATCTACTACGACCTTGATGCCCGATCTGCAAGAAAACTGGTGATCCAATTGCACAATTTCTCGGGAAGCCCATAGGAAGGAGCTTCGATAGAAGCGCTTGTGCCAAACCCGATCGAAGGCCTTCGCTACGTCCAAACTAACGGCCAACGCCTCTCCTTGACTCCACTGCCTCCGCCATCTATGAGTTAGGTAACCAAGAAGGTCACCAGCTGAGCGACCTCGACGGAAACCGTACTGGCGGTCACTAATCAAGGTACCGCATGAGCTGGCAGTTAACAACTGTTTCCATTATTTTGGAGAACAAGGAGGTGATAGCGATAGGCCTGTAGTTGGACGGATTTGAGCGGTCGCCTTTTTAGGGATCGGGTGCACCAAAGCTGTCTTCCATGAGTTCGGGACTACGCCTAGGGAGTAGGAGTACCGGAAAAGACGCGTTAAAACCGGTGCCAACTCCGGAGCACACGTCTTCAGCACAATAGGTGGGACTCCATCAGGCCCACTCGACTTGTTGACGTCCAGGGAGAGGAGTGCTTTACGCACCGAGCGCTGTGTAAACAGTACTTCCTGCATGGAGCACTCACACCGCGGGATGGTAGGCGGTGTGTTCCCCCCGTCATCAAGAGTCGAGTTGGAAGCAAAAAGAGAGCCTAGCAGATCGGCTTTCTCCTTTGCGTCATGGGCCAGTGAGTCGTCCACCCTGTGCAGAGATGGCAGAGATGGCTGACAGAAGTTCCTTGGACAGCCTTGGCGAGAGACCAGAATGCACGTGTTCCCGAAGGGAGGCGAACTAGTTTCTCGCCAATTCTGCCGATGTGCTCTGACTTTGCCTTGGCAATGACACTTTTGAAGGACCTGGAGGCGGGTTATACTTCTTCTTTAAGAGCGCTGGTGTTTACATCCCGGGACGTTGATGCGTCAGCCCAGGCCCGGTAGCACTCCTGCTTATAGCGTGATGCAATTTTACAGGAGCGACCAAACCATGGCTGAGTTCTGCCTCCGATAGGCAGTACCACATCAGCGACAGAATCAGCAACAACGCTGGGATCATCCGGCGAGAAGCAAACCCGCCCCCAAGGGTAGGATGCAAAAGATCACATCCCATCCCAATCGGCCGACCAAACACGGCGGCGAGCTGCAGATCGCAACTGCGATGGGAGCGTGAGTGGCACCGTACTCCGGATCAGACAATGGTCCGAAGAGCCAAGAGGGGCATCGACGGAGACCTGATATCTGTCCGGATGAGAGGTCAGCAGAAGGTCCAACAGGGAAGGTACATGGTCCTCCACATCTGGGATCCGCGTAGGCGAAGTAACCAGTTGTGTCAGACCATATGCCAAGGCAAAGTCATAAACAGATCTACCCGCATGATCGGTTAAACGGGAACCAAGCCATTCAGCGTGGTGGGCGTTAAAATCACCGAGCATCACGATCTCTGCGGAAGGGACCTGTTGTAGCACGGAGTCTGCAGCCATTTGGACGTGGTCGATGAGTCGGTCTGTGTCGGCATTACCGCTATGGGACCTATAGAGGCACCCGTAGACGCGGGGATGGTCGTCGCTGTCTACGCGCAGCCATAGGATGGACAGGTCCGTACCTTCAAGACTGCCAAGGCGTCGAAAACAGATGTCCTCTCTGACGTACACGCAAACTCCAGCCCGGGGCACAAAGGAGTGTTCCAATTTGTACCCCGGGCAGGAGAGATACAAAGTATCAGCCGGAGAGGACACCTGTGTTTCGGTCAGAAAGAGCAAGGCCGGCTTGCCGTCTCCAGATGGTAGTGGACGGCGTTAAGGTTTGAATGAAGTCCCTGATATTGCAGAAACCACGGAAAGCGTGGCAGGGGTTGCCTTTGTCTTTTGCTCCGCTTGCCCCGAGCAGGTTTCGTCTTGAGCGGAATTTCGCCCCCAGAATACGCGAGGCAGCCTGAGCACCCACGCTCAGAAAAGTAGGGTAGCATGGGCGTGGATGCTCAGCGAGGATTCTCCAGGATACTGGTACCCTCCTGGGATAGTATTTCTCTTAATTCCACTACCATGTTGATGGGGGGGGGGGGATTTAGCTTCCGGCCACCTGCACTCACCAGGCGAAATGCAGAAGTAAACCTCTACTTCACGATGGTATTCTGTGAGATCGTGGTACCACCCGGTTTTAGCCGGCCCATCCATGCGACAGCAAAAGCTGCCGCGTGGCTCTATCACTGTTGGTGTTTAATAAAGAATTTGTTTGTATACAGAGCATTTGGAGTATGGAAACGCAGGTTCCCTGTTGTAGCACTTACACTACGTTGTTTGTCAATACCAAATATGCAGGCAGTAATAATATCAACTACAGTCCTACATAATATTTGCAGAAATCACAATCTCACAAATATCCCTCTGAAGTAGAACATCCATCTATTGACAATAGTACAATGCCTCATAATGTAGTTATTCATGATATTCTACAATACACAGAACTGATTTAATAAATAATTATTTTATGACATTATAGAAAAGCTGAAATCACTGGAGAGTTGGAGAAAACTAGCGTTATATATTGAAAATTGTATGTAGAATAAGTTAGAAAAGAAGTTGTTAATATTTTATTAAATAGTTTTAAATTTAATTGCAAAAATAAAACAAATATTCAATAAAAAATATTTTTCCAACTGCATGATGCAACTATTTTCAATTATTGTTCTGAGATGTGGGTGTAAATAATATGTATTAAAATTGTAATAAATTACATTATATATTATCAAAGCTTCAGCTGAATGTGATGCAGGCATGCACTGATGTTAAAGATTGAAAATTGCTCTCTCTCACAAACTCACATTTATGCTGTTTATTTTTATGTTGGTGCAACGTTTACGTGCACATTTTTCTTTAAATTTTCCCATTTCAGCCGAAGCTGTTGTGGTGTCCGATGACAATTTGTTTCCGTAGCATTAAGCTGCTCGGCTATTCGTACCCACTCCTCGTCGTTCATTTTATTGCTGGCGGCGTTTGTGGCTTTTGAAGTTATAATTTTGCTCATTTCAATAAATTCGAGTAAGGCTTTTTCAACTTTTGAAAGTGGCTTGCTCTTTATCTGAAATAAAAAAGTGGTCTATGTAGCTGTACGGGCGGGAAAAGTTGCATATTCCCATCAAACATCAAATGATACAATATCTAATGTGTTACAATATTACTTACTACTTGTGTCTCCATTATTTTGTTATGCATAATGTATTTGCTGTGAATGTTTCTGTTCTAAAGTTTAATTAGAAAAAAGGTTTATATACGTTCAAGAATTACGAATACAAAGTTTTGACCGACGCACTGACGCTACGGACGCTACTTACTGGCGGCGATCCGCTATGTAATTTTTTTCTAACTATAGATTTACATTGATTTAATAAAAATAAAGCTATTTAAAAATTTTAGGGAGAAAAAAGTAGTTAACTTAATAACGTGTAATTAGTGTCAATAGAAATAAATTTAAAATGACATTTTATGTTATTATATTTATACAACTATTTGAATGAAGCAGCAGTCGGTGTACGTTACACCTAAGATGCTGCTGCTGATAATATAAATAAAATATGCTGCTTGATGTAAAATAGAAAATATATTTAAAAACTGTTAATAGCTAATGCTGAGTACACGAACGCGCTGTGTGGCGATGCTATGTGAACTGATTCGATGAACAATAAAAATAAATATATGAGGCAAAAATGCTGATCGCGCGATTTGTGCGGTTGCACCGTACATGCTCCCTTTGTATAGGTTCACTTTGATTCTCTTGATCGGACACACTTCCACAATTATCACTTTGCTCTGATTTAGCACACTCACTATCACACTTCACATCTTTTAAACACACACACTTTACACTGGTGTCACGCTGGCATCTGGGTGAGCGGAGCGCGGACGTGTTCCACCTCCCGCACTAACGCCACGCACGCTGCTGCTAGTCCTGCCGCCATCAGAGAATAGATAACGATGTAGTGATGGACATCATGATAGCTGAGGCTGTTCGCCTCGCTAGCTATGCCATCCGAAGCTGACTTTAACTCTTTAATCTGCCAGTCAATGTTTTCTATAGCTTGCCCGAAATTCTCTGACACGTTGATCGTATTGATGGGTATCGATATGTTGATGATACTATTGACAGGCGTGATCTCTGGTGCAAAGATCACCGGCTCGATATTAATCTCATTTGTCATTTGTTTATGAGGCGTAATTACTAGAGTATTTCCCCGAATGACGCAGTCAGTACCTAGAATTATAATGTTTACTCCCGTCACCTGTTCTACGGTAACTCGATCTTGACTTATGAATCGGAAGGTACATTGACCGCAACAATTAATTATATACGAGTTTAGCTTTGTAAGCTTTCGCCATGTAGTCTGACACGCGCTGCTGATAATTTTACAAGTGTTTGATTGTTTGTTTTTAATACAAAGGCTCTCGTCCGTCTGTCTCTCGTAGACGGGCATTTGAAGCTGGCAAAGATAATCCGAATAAACATTATTATTATATTCTATGCAGTTCTGAAAGTCGTTGTACATGTCACAGGTATGAATGTGATTTTCTTCAGGTTTATCATAGAGAGTGATGAGTTAGCAACTTGATGATAAAGAGGTATTACGTTGTCAATGTCATAGTCATCTCTATTAGTGAGGGGGATCTGAATTTCGAAAATCAAATACTGGTTGGTCATTCTAGCTTTGACCTTTAAAATTTTGTATAGGTTGGATAAATTACTCTGGGTGCTATCTATTGGTAATGATAAATCCTTTGAGAGTTTGCTGGTTATTACGCTTAGTTCGTCTTCCAGCTGGGTGGGTGACAGCAGATGAACGTTAAAATGTTGAAGGTTGGTGATCGTATCCAGGAGGGTATCTTGGATGATGATGCTCGACATGATAAAGTCGTTTGTGATTTCTACTTTAGATATTTCGGTTTAAACTATATTCGATATTTTTCTAAATTATTTAAATGCTGATTAAATGTCTTATATTGCTTTTCCATTGTGTTCTCGATTCTTTTTAAATATATTTTTTTCTTCTATAACTGATGTTTGATTTCTCCAAAGTTGTGCTAAATGTCTCTGATTGCCCTGAATAATTTGATGTCTTTTTCGTACTGGGCCGCAAACCGCTCGTCTAAAACGCCGAACAATGTATTAGCGACGTAGCCGACACCATTGATAAGGCCTCGACGCGCGCGCTTCCGACTATCAAAATGCTGATTGAGCAATATACGGTCATAATACTCTAGTTCGGTGAGCCGTGTATCAGCTGTTGCAATATTATCACAATGCGTATTTCCTTCCGATTTATGCATAATGTTTGAAGACGATCTATATAAGTGTTAAATATCCTTTTCCGTACCAATAAGGTTGCATATCGTAGTAAGTAACTAATTTCCAATAATCCTGTACTAATCGTATACTTCCCAATTTTTCAAAATATGTATTTGTTATCACTCAGTTTTGTGATGTTGTAGCTTGCATGCAGTTGAAGTTATGAACAGAGTGAGTGTCATAAAATAGATAAGAAGTTTATAAAAACTTTTCTTGGGTGTTTGTGTCCTTTTATTTTTGCTGATGTTTCATTTATTATTGTTGTTTCGCTACTTTTGTTTGACTGATCTATGTTAACTGGTAGGATCGATAACTTAATTACAGGTCTCTTGATAACAGAACCGTTTCGTGTTTTGACTGAGACGACTCGGACCAGATTATCGGTACCGGGGTGTAGTTCAATCACGTGACCTAAAGCCTAAATGGGCCAGGGGTAGGTTAGCGTCGTATCACCACAACATCGTCAAGTTTGATGTTTCCCGTGACTGACGTCATTTGCTTCGTGCTGAAAGCTAAACCAAATATTCAGCACGCCACCTTTTCCAAATGTCGTTGAATATCTTTTGCGTTAGCTGCCATCTGGTTCTTCCGTCTGTTTCTGTCTCAATGATCGAAAGGGTCCGCTGGACAAGAAGTGAGCTGGTGTTAAATAATTAATGTCGTCTGGGTCTTCTGACAATACACAAAAGGGCCTCGAATTGAGACAGGCTTCTAGCTGCGCTAATAACGTGGAAAATTCTTCATATGTCACTTTTTGATCGCCAACAACTCTACGCAGATGGTGCTTTAAGCTTTTCACTGCTGCCGCCCAAAGCCCACCAGCACTAGGCTACGAGGGGCGTTAAAATGCCAGTCGATCTTCATCTCGCTGATCTCTGCGAAGAACTCTTCAGATAATATTGATTTAAGATCGAAATACTTTTGGACAGGATGTTGTTAGCTGCGATGAAATTAGTCCTTGTCACTATATAAATGACGTGGGGTACCCTTCCTTGCTGCTAGTCGACGAAGGCCTGCCAAAAGCTGATGATGATAGGTCAGAGACTAACTCCAGGTGGACAGCTTCTGACCATACAGATAAAGACGGCCACAAATCCTTTGCTGGTCTTAATGCCTCGACCCTTATTTGCTTTGATGTCTATGTATCCCGTGAAATCCAGCCCTGTTCTAAAAACGGGCGCGTGGAATTCGTCCTTGCTTCGGTAATTCTCCCATTAGCTGTTAATTCATTTCTGGATTGTGGCGTTTGCATATAACACAACGGCGTAAACGATTTCTCACAACTTTATTTCCACCTAAAATCCAATATTGCTGTCTAAGGCTTGCGGGCGGACTCCTCCGTGAAAAGTTGATTTATGTGCAAGATCGATAAGTATATTAGTAAGGTGGCCACTGCGTGGATAATGTATGGATATTTCATATCGTAAGGGATGTTGCTACTTTTGAGTCTACCTCAACTCGCATTAAGCCGTTTTGATCCAAATACGGATTTAGGCAGAAAACTTGCTCTTAAAATCCACCTTGCTTTGCTTGGATAAATCGTTCATTTCCTGCAAAATTCCGATTTTGAACGCTCATTATAATTTTTCAGTAGCGTTACGCAACTCCGCTGTTGTTAAGTACGGTAACTTTACTGTTTTTTTGAAATCGTTCGCAATATCCATGCATATCGTCATTTTCTGATGATTCCTCCCATGATAATCGAAGAGTAAACATCGGCGCCCAGTAACAAATCTACTGTCCTGCTACGATAAAATTCAGGTCCGCTAGATGGATGTTTTCAATAAACGCCCATGATGGTTTTCCGAATGATTTGTTTGGCAAGTGGTATACTGCGTGATTCATTATAAAGACATCAAGATTTATGCTATACGTGCTATAACAAGAAGATAAGGTGATGTTCATAACACCCTTGCAGCTGTTCTCCTTCGCGCCTACTCCTAATATCACTCCTTTGCAATGTTGCGATGTAATCCTAATCTTTGAGCGCCGTTTTCGGTGATAATTGAATCGAAATGAAAGCATCAAAATAATAGGTTATTGATGATATGAATCACCACTAATAATTTTAACAAATTAAAAGACGATTTGGGTATAGTAATACCTAACACTAAATACATTTAAAATTAATGTCAAGTGGATTCACATTGAAGATTTTGGCAGATATTTTATAAGACAAACTATGATCCCCACACCATTTGTGGAAGTCTCTCTTGTAAAAAAATCTGATGTTATCCAACAGTGTCCATTAAATGTAACATGAATCACAAGAGTAAAAATTGGTGATATAAAAACACAACTTGAGTATATTGAGCAGGAGTCTCAGTGGTTTTACATAAACCATTTTAAATTCTCAGTAATTAATAAATAGTATGTAAGTACATGGGTGTGGCATACCTATTTTGAATAATAAAGCTATTTTAAGTAACGCTATTTTTTTTTACCACATAGAGCCTTTGTAAGTTCTTCTTAACTAAACTTTATATGGTTTATAGTAAAAAAGTTATGTTCATATTTTCAATGTTTTTAATAATAACCTATTTTTAATATAATATATAAAATAATCAATCTTATCTTAGTACTGGTGTTAGGGTGACCTTCGATAGTCAGCGGAGCTGGTCTAGATTTTCGTCTGGGTCTCTAAGTCAAGTGGAACAAAGGGCACTCACCTTCAACCGCCCTTGACTAGCCGACGCCGTTACTAGACTATTGGTGAAATCAGCACTGCCAAATGTCTATCCGTGCACTATAAACTCACTGGGACTGCTGCAATTAACTTTCAAGGACATATATTGAGATATTTAGAAAATAGTTCAAACACAGGAGAGAGATGTTGCGTCGCCGCCGATCAACCGGTGAAAAGAATGGTGAGGGCGAATGACATTAAGCGGACGGGAATGTATGATAGTTCTTCTCATTCAATTCGAGTATCCGAATGAAGACTCCGTCCACAAGATCGTAAAACCAGCCGAAACATCCCGCCGCCTAACCAAGGTCCCTTGGTTACCTAATCCTCAGAGGTAACCTACATAATTTAGAAACGGCCTAAGCAGAATCTCGTTCTGAGTCCTAACCTCCGCGATGCTATCGACCCCGATTCAATGAAGATGAGCAACATTATCTTTAATTAAAACCAAATCGTCAATTTTTGGAGGTTCATTCAACGACGTCCATTTTGTGCGTTGCTGTAACGTATGTAAATAACATTTTTCCATCTAGTCCAAAATTGTTGTGATAATTTTGGAATTAATTAATATCTTGTAAGACGATACATATTTACATTCGCATTTGAGTATTCTGGAAGTGCTAGCAAGGGCTGTCCGATCAAAACATGACCCGGTGTCAAGACATCCCGATCAGCCGTATCAGTGCTGAGAGGACACAGCGGGCGAGAGTTCATAATCGCCTCTACCTTTGTAAAAAACGTTGTGAGCCCTTCGAACGTGAGCTTCACGTCGCTGAAAACACGTCTAAAATGCATCTTAGCGGATTTAGCAGCCGCCTCAAACAAACCGCCGTGATTTGGACTGCTTGGAGCATTGACAAGCCAAGTAATATTTTCATGGGCCAATTTTCGCTCTAACTCCGACCGGTTATTTCGTAAAAATATAAATAACTCTTTAAGATATTTATCCGTTCCCGTATAGTTCAGACGTATAGTTCAGACCTTACTAAGGATGGAACTCCTCTCCGTGAAACAAAGCGTAGCGCGAGCCCGCGACCGATAACATTTTATGCACCGAAATGTGACTTGTCGGGTTACTCGACGTGCAGAAACAATCCAATAGTTTCGAGAAAGTATGGCCAAAAGAGTGTTTGCACCGACGTGACAAAGTACCTCGTGATAATGAGTGACTAGCAACTCTATAAACCTACCATGACACATGGTAACAAGATTGGATGCCGTACGTTATAAGGTAGTCCGAAGCTCCTATTCAACCGCCAAAGTGAAGAAATGAAGAATTTTAATCGCTTTTCCTGACTTTAAGGACGCTAATTCATATGCGAAATATTGTTCCTGTACTAATTTAATTAAATGTAAAATCGAATTCCTCCGTTTCGTAACCGTGAGACTGCCTATAATTCGCTTTGTATTATCTCGACAGTCATGACAAAAACGTAATAAAATGCTGAAACATTTATTAATTTATTAAAGGAACTATAAATAATGATTTCTTATATTTACGCGAACACTACACAGTGAATAAAACTATTTTTACGGATTTTATCGCGTTTAATTGACTATTTTAATTCCCGACGTTTTGGGTTGTAAAGCACCCAAAACGTCGGGAATTGCTGGATTGTGAATGTGGTCTCTCTTTCATAGGACAAACAAAAGATCTATAAAACCCGCGGAAAAGAACATATAGCTGACGTGAAGCACCGACGTTTCGGGAAGTCTGCAGTGTGTCAACATGTTCAAGATTGTCCCGCCACTATATCAGATTATCCACATATAGAGATAGATAGATAGACCACAAATCCTCGCAAAAGAACACCGATTCTACCAAGGATGATACGCGAGGCTATTGAGATTAAAAACATCCTAATTTCAATAGAGAAGATGCCATCTGCTTGGGATCCTATAATAAACAAAATTAAATCCAAACCCAAGCATACCACTGCAAGACTTCAAGATACTGTAAGCTCATTCTGCGTAGATCGGACCAAAAATTAATATTCAAAAAACTGAAGGTAGCCGGGCTAACTATGACATTGGGACGTTAAACACCTCAGTCCCCCCCGTGACCATGGGTGCTGTAAAGCACCCGAAACGTCGAGAATTAAAATAAAAAATTAATCGCGATAAAATCCGTAAAAATATTTTTATTCAAAGGAACTATAAAGCTCTAACGGCTCTAATACCGACTCCGATACACCGACCTTGCTCTTTATTCCCGGTAAAAGTTCCACAGGAAAATCAGGACCTGTATTGGGCCACTGAACTCGAGGCTGAGACAACCACTGTGGTCCTCACCACAGATGATGTGCTAATAAATGTGAAGCGTTCACAATGCGTGATGCAACATCAGTACAATTCAACTGGCTGGGAACGTATCGCAATTGAATTTTTATTTTTGATACGTTTATTTGTGAAATCCGATTCCTTTCAAAATGTAATGTGATCAAAATAATGTAAAGTTTTGCTATTATACTTAAAAAATAGTTATATTGCATGGACCGTCTTGAGTATAATATATATAAGTAAATAGTTGTCAGATACGTAAAGGTTTTATTTGTTATTTTTATTATTGTATCAAAATAGAATAGTGCAATCTTATTGCATATACCTTATTGTAACATAACGAAAACATAAACCTTGATTTTTAACCCAATCTTTACGATCATTAACCGACAAATTCTAAAATTTATAACATTTATTTATAACATGGCCCGTATATCGACAATAAACACATTGTTTAATAGTGGAACCGCATTCCTTAGAATTATTAATTTCCGTAATGTGTGTGTTATCTAAACGTCGCATGTTTCGCTTCGGGTACGTGTACGTTGTCGTATCTACCGCCGCTGTATCTAAAAGTCTACACTCATTTTGTAAGAAATCTGTTAATTGAGTAAATGATGGTTGCGATATGTGAGTCTGCCAACAAAGTCAGACTAGCGATTGTCGGCTTCCCTTTATATATGCGAGTGCGCACACCAACGACAAAACTGTCTAGCGTCGTACCCACCCCCTTTTTCTAATCGCATCCGTGTTCAGAGAGTAAACACGTCTCATCATGCGAGGTTGAAAAGAGATCTGTACTTAATAATAAATTCTGTAAAATACTCTGATGTCAATTTAAAAGAACAAATGGGACGAGGTCAAAAGAAAGGAAAAAGCATGTAAGTGTACTTGTTATTGCCTTTATTATATTATGTACGCGTATTTAACTAAAATAAGTCTACACTAATATATATTAACACGCGAGTACACATGCGGGCTACATATGTAGCCCAGGGTATTGTTTTTGTTCATAACTTCACGAAATCGTGTGATTTAACTTTGAGCCTCTAGCTAAGCTCCGATTGGTTGTTGCTCGACGTGTTTAGTGTGGCGTGAGCGCTCGACGCTGGCGCACGTGCGGTAATAATGATTTAAAGTCATTGGGCTACGTATGTAGCCCACGCGTGCACTGGCGGAACTTTTGAGGTATGAAATATTTTTTTAAATTCACAAAAATATTTATCTTTTCTTCAAAATTTTGGTATTATATTTTATATTTATAAACTGTAAACTTACTTTTTGTTGATATTTGATATTTGAAATATGGACCGCAGAATGGAAGAAAATGTGTTGAGATGGCTAGAAGAGGAGTCAGATCAGGATGATTTGATTGTAAGCGAACAGGAAGAGGATTTGAGAGAAGAAGAAAATATAATTCATTCTCCGCATGGCACTGACACCGAGCAAGAAGATGATGAAAATGATGAGATTGCTGGACAAAACAACAGTGATTCGGATGACAGTGTACCGCTTGCAGATTTAGCCACTTATAAGTCACGAAAACAGAATGGAGGAAACATCCATTTCCTGCAACAAGGGTACGTTCTCACAATATTATACAAAGACCTTTAGGACCAAAAGGCACTGCTTGTAATGCCAGCACACCCCTTCAACGTTTCGAGTTATTTTTTAACCCTGATGTTTTTGAATCCTTTGTAAATTGTACAAATACTAAATACCAAAGAGAACGAGATGCGAAGCCTACGAATCTTACTGAAATGAGAGCGTTTGTTGGGTTACTTATAGTAATCGGAGCCAATAGATCAGGACGTCAAAATCTTAGAGACTTTTGGGACAGCTCCATTGGGACCGGCTTTGAACTGGTCTATCTGACAATGTCTATAAATAGATTTCGTTTCCTACTACGATCTTTGCGATTTGATGACATTCGCAATCGCCCTCAAAGACAAGAAATTGATAAGCTTGCTGCCATACGGTGCTTTATTGAGGGTATGAGAAACCATTGCTTAGAATATTATACTCCAAGTGAACACATGACGTTGGATGAGCAACTCGTAGCATTTAGAGGTCGATGTGGTTTTATTATGTACCTACCCAACAAACCGGCAAAATTTGGAATAAAAATATTTATGGTTGTGGACACAAAATGCCCGTATATTTACAAATTTGAAGTTTATTGTGGTGAACAACCAGAAGGCCCATTTCGTGTATCCAATAAAGTTGCAGACGTCACCAAAAGATTACTAGAGCCGCTTATAAATATGGGATGTAATGTTACGATGGATAACTGGTTTACCAGTTATCCAGTGGCATTGCAGCTTTGGAAAAAAATTACTGTTGTCGGCACTCTCAAGGTAACAAGCCAAAATACCCACAAATTTTAAGACTAGTCAGGCCGACAAATAAATAGTTCTTTGTTTGGGTTTCAGAAAGAATGCACACTAGTCAGTTATGTGCCAAAAGGAACAAAACAGTCTCATTATTGTCAACAATGCACCATGATGATGCAATTGATGATACTACTGGTGATGCTAAAAAGCCTGAAATAATTACATTTTACAACCACACAAAGTGCAGAGTGGATATTTTAGACAAGATGTGCCATCAATATGACGTGTCCTGAAATAGTAGGCGTTGACCTCTAACATTGTTTTTTAACTTTTTGAACATTGCAGATATAAATGGATTAGTTATTCACCAGTTGAATAATTCAAACGAAAACATCATCAGACGCATTTTCTTCAGTCTTTGGGGTTTGAGCTTGTGAAACCATTAATTTTAGAACTAATTTATCAGAATAATGTTCTAGGAAGCATTAAAACAAAAGCCAAACTATTGTTGAACATTTCAGAAGCTCCTCAACAAGGAAATATACTAATTCGTGGTGGGGTTGCACGCTGTGCGTTTTGTAACAGAATTCGCGATCGCAGCACCAGGAAAACTTGCTCAAAATACTACAGGCGTATATGTACTGATCACCAAATTTTAATTTGTCCTTCGTGTAACGAAAACTGATTTTTTTTAAACTAAGTTACAAATTAAACCAAAAGTTAATTGATCTTAAAGAAGTAAAAATTATGTGATTTTTTAAGTCTGAAGTTTAGTTAATATTTTTTAGTTTAAGAAAGAGAAGATAATTTTTTTATTTCAGTTTACTTAATAAATGTCATTAATAACAAAAAATGTGTTTAATTTTAAAATAAAACCGTTGTCTTTCATTATATTTCAATTTTAAATGGGCTACAAGGGTAGCCCACGCGAGCACTCATGAACCTTTTTTTTTACCTTTTTCATAACCAGCGCGTGTACCGTAGTGTTAAATGTTTGTTTGTTTGTAATGAATAGGCTCTAAAGGTATTGGACCGATTTTAATAAAATTGGTATATTATTCTATTTCACGAAGAATGTTTTACCAGGCCTGGCGCCAGGCCACGAAATTGAACATTATTGCATCGTCTTTAGAGTTGCTTTTTATTCCCTGATCTTTTCTATTTGATATTGATTATAATGATGATGGGAATAAAATGACCTAAAGTCAAACAAAATATATTGAATCTTTGGCTGTAAAATATAATCTGGAAAATTGTAGTAAAAATTAAGTTTGTTTCCATTGGAGTATCATATATACTCCAATGGAAACAAACTTAATTTTTTGTATCGATTTGTACCGATGCATTTAATGCGATCGAAACTGGCTTGCCGTAATGCCTTTTTGCAGGATTTGGCGGCTTGGTTAAAGGCTCTCTTCTTAAGGCTAACTTTGCGGTCTCGAGCATCGACCCGGGATAAGTACGCCATATGCTTGTGCTTTTCAGCACGAGCGCACTCGGCGTTGAACCATAGGCTAGCTTTACCACCTATGGGCACGTCAGCAAAGGGGTGAAATACTTCATCGCTTGACGCATCACATCGGTTATGGCATCCGTGCAGCACGACGGATCTTCAGACGAGAAACAGACCTGCCGCCAAGGATAAGATGCAAAGAAATGCCGCATCTCATCCCAATCTGCTGACTTGTATCGCCACACTCGCCGCACACCGTAGAAATCGTAGTTAGGTGGAGAATATAACGACACAGATTTCACCAGACAAACAGATTCGGTTTGATTGTATTCCCTCTTATTTCCCTCCAATTTCTCAGTATTCCCTTTAGATATGGTAAAATTAATATTACTTTAGTAACCTAGAAAATATAAGGAAAAAAATCTACATACATTTCATTAAGTGTCGACACAATTTTTGGTGAATTGAAATTGTCTCTTTTGTCTTGATTGTTTTTTTTTAAACCTTGTATATCACCCAACAAGTTTCAGGTATAATTTTCGAAAGCAATTAAAATGATGTAACTGTACTGAATCTGAAATCTTTATAACTTCTTCCCGTAGTCAGAAATCTTAATGTAGCTATTAGGCGTTCTTCAGCAGACACAGCCTGACGCATAATTATATTTTTCTTTGTAGTCATTGGACACACCATTTCAATAGGCATCTGGGACTAGCGAGAATAACTGACAGGGCAACGGCGGAGCGTTGTGATAATATTTTGAAGGCCAAGTAAGCATCCTATGATCTATCTTTGCAAGAGGACATAGCATGCATAGTGACTGACGGAGCATGCGTGATGTGTGCTATGGGTCAACAAGTGCCTTCGTACCATAAATTGTGTTTCGCACGTGGTATCCAATGTGCAGTGCTGGATGCTATATACAAAAAGAATCAAAATGAGCAAGAAGAAGGGGAAGAACTTGCAAAAAACAAAGAGGAGACAAATGAGGGCAGTACCCTGACAGTGATAGTGAAGAAGGAGGATTTGTAGTTAAGTAACATCTGTACAGAAACCGAGACCTACATTTATACAGGTATGTGAATTTAAAAAATGTAATAGAGAAAGTGATCCCAACCAGAAAAGAGATTCTCGATAACTATCTACAAGAAGAACAGAATAAAATGGGTTTGATCTTAGACTGTAAAACCAGGTGTAAAAACATTTGTTTTTTAAAATACATGACCTTTATCAAACCACGTTGTGCACGTTCCGCCTCAAGAAAGCACCTCCCCATACAGGCAAGCAGTAAGCAAGAACAGACTGTACTAGGGATACGTATGTATATTTCTCTTAGAAGACACTTGTCCCCAATCCCCGTTTCTAACTCCGTCTTAGGTACCGCATCTCTCAATATCTTAAAAATCCATGTGAGATTCCTTATTCTCTGAGTGACATGTTCAAGCTGAGGATACCAAGAGAGTCTTTGATCCAACCACATTCCCAAATATTTAGCTTCGGTTACTTTTTGTATAGTGGGGTACTGTGGTACGGCAGTGATGTATTCTCACCGCAAAATCTAGTTCTGGCTGAGCGTTGTTATAAATGCTAAAGCATATATAGCAACTTTCGGCCGTATTGAGCGTAAGGAGATTAAATCGCAGCCATTTACCTATTTGCTCAAGACCTTTTTCTGCATTCTTTTTAGTAATGTCCCAGTATCCACCGGTGAAAACAACGACAGTGTCATCCGCATAAGAGAATATTTTGACATTTTTAAGGGTCATGTTACATAAATAATTCAGATAAATTAAGAATAATGTGGGGCCAAGAACATTTCGCTGCGGGACACCAAACGATACATTAGTGCAATCACTAGTATTATCTTGTGTAGAATACATGCCGCCTTTATAATCTTTACAGTAAAATTTATACAGACATTTATGGGGCGATGAAAAATACGTCACTTATTTGCTAAAACTCCAAACGTGCATTCTACTAATCGACGTGCTAGAGTATGTCTCTAGTTAAATATACGTTTTGCGTAGTTCAAATTTTTCTTTGAGTAAGGACGTAATATGTAACTTGAAGAGCCAAATGCTTTATCACCGATAACGTAAAATGGCATGGTCCGTTATCTTCATAATGCAAATGTTGTCACCAACATCAGTCCAAGCAATCAAAAAAACACAAGAAAAAAACTTCTTGTAATTATAAAAGGACGATCCAGACTTTTGTGGTTGTACGATTCGAATGTGTTTCCCATCTATCGCAGAATCGAAGAACTAAATAATGAAGGTGCTTCAGTCTTATGAAGATGACGATACTAATTATTACTTATCTTTGGTTCTTTTTATGAAAGAGCTGACTTCTGACAAAAAATTAAAAGTAAGCATAAGAATTTTACAAACATTCCAAGACATAAATAAAAAAAGATTGCTGCCAAATACATCATTTAATATCATTCAACGTAGTACTTCACAATTTCCAAGAGCTTCCAGGCGCATTACTCCATCAACTTCCGTTCTTATTATTTCTGATCAAGTTATCCAGCCAAACCGTAGTCTTTCGTCCATTCCACACGTCAAGCAAATTTATCACAGTATCTGACAGAATCTCATCAGCAGTCTATCACAGGGCCACAGGATACAATACCATCTCATATGAAACTTTAAAGTCCATCTCCAGAAAGTCAAACACCGCCCCCTCAACATGATCATGATAGTATTATTTTATACTGGTCAAACTTCTCAGAGTCGGAATCAGAACTAATTGATTTATAAAAATATAAGAGATTTTTGCACTAAACTGTCTTAAATTTGATTATAAGTATAGAACATCAATAAAAAAACATGCGTGAGTGTCGTGGAACACTCGGTTAGAACGAAGTTCCTTTCGTAGTATATTATTATTGATAAACGTATTATATTATTGATTAACAAATACCAATAAATAAATTACTAGCGTCTATTAAAATTAAGCGTCATTTAAAATAAAATAACATTTCTTTCTAGGCAAGATAAGAAAAAGTGCGAGGGAGATGGATATTATTCCATATCGCTTCCTTATAGCCGCCAAGGCCGTCTACACTGCGTCAGAAAGTGCGTGACGAAAAAATGTTACACTTTTTCTCGCTTAGCCCCCATCCGCCAAATTTGTACCGTCCGATAAGGAAATTCGATAAGAAATGAGTTGTATTTTTATTATCCTAGCAGGTACTTACCGGAGAGTTACTCCAAGCCTCTCTTGAACGGTGATAGCGAGCCGAAAAGTTGTGTCCTGTTTGATTATCGCTGGCCCGATTATATATACGAGCTCATCAAAAGACGAAATACTCATTCTGTAGAATGAAAAAAAATTATCTGGGTACCATCTGAGTTTAGAGTGCAAGGTATGATGTTTCGCATGTCACTTAATATAGGATGCACCATAAATGTTCTCATTTGTTTTCGTCTTCTTTTTATTATTAAATCAATTAGAGCGTTTTTTTTCGAATTATCACGCACACGCACCACGCTAGCAACACACGGACTAAATTGATTAAATCTGCGGCTGGCAACCAATAAAAAAAAGGTTGGTCGATTAAATTATAAAAGTACGCAGTTAGTCGTTCGATAGTTGGCCAACTTACAATTGTATGTCTGTGGGAGCTCTTAAAGTTGGAGCCTATTTATACGGCCCACTGCTGGGCACAGGCTTCCTCTCATCTCTGAGAGGGTTTAAGGAAAATTCCGCCATGCCCCATTGCGTTTTGGCGAAATTCACATGCCTTCAAAATTTTTTTCTTATTTCTCAGACATGCAGATTTTCTCACGATGTTTTCCTTCACCGCCGAGGTAAATCAGCCCTTAAAATTGCAATTAACAATTTCATTGGTGCCGGCGGGGATCGAACCCCGGTTGCTCGCTTACTGTGAAATTTACAGCGAGCGGTTAACCCCTGAGCTACCAGCAGCTTACAAGGCTACATCCGACATAGATAAACATTATGCACAATCTGTGTCTGCCTCAGCACACGCCTATTATCACGGTGTGCTTTATTGGTACAAATTAGTTCTGATCGCGCAGAAGCGTGGAGTCGCTAGCTTGGAGCAAGATAGGGTCGTACAGTTTGTGCAAAGATATGCATCCGCTCGGAAAGCCGCAGGTGCGGGCGAGTACCTAGAGGGGCTCGGTGACTACACCGATGCCACGGGCGTACGTCATTTACTGACGTGTGAAGAGCCCAACGTACTAGAACGCTTCAGCCAGGCCACGGCGCAAACCCACTCATTATATGAGATGGCGCCTGCACCAGCTGTCCTCCTACAAAGAGTCGCGGAGGACTTACGACGTACAAAGGACCTCGCGGAGAACGAGGATTGGAAACCTCCTGGCATAGCCCCAGTGCCGCGCGGCGGAAGGCTGAACGAGGAGAGGAAAAGGCGGACCCAGACTTAGAGGATGGAAGAAAAGCTTCGGCACCAGCACCGCAAGCAGTGGAGGAGATCAAGTCGGCAGTTAACCTGTTGGGCTGGCGCCGACCAGGTCCTTTTGGGATATTTGAGGCATGACGGATATTTGGGTATCACACGAGCTGACTGAAGGAAACCTAACGAATCTCTATTAAAACGTAATGAAACCGAACCATTTTTGAAAAGATTGATCACTGTAGCGAAACTCAGATTAAGACGCAATAAGGTTATGCTGTGTGTATGGTGGGATTGGAAGGGCATCGTTTATTACTTTTACCGCCGGGCAAAACCATCGATTCGGATCTCTACTGCCAACAAATAATGAGAATCAAGCAAGAAATTGAGAAAAAACGGCTGAAATTAATTAAAAGAAAAGGAGTGGTATTTTATCATGATAACGCCAGACCACACATACATCTTTGGCCACTCAGCAAAACTTGAGAGAGCTTGGATGGGAAGTGTTAATGCATCCACCATGTAGTCCTGACCTTGCACCCTCAGATTTTTACCTCTTTCGGTCTCTTCAGAATTCTTTGAGTAGTGTTAGGTTAACATCAAGAGAGGAGTGTCAAAATTACTTGTCGCATTTTTTTAATCAAAAATCCCAAGATTTATACAGCAACGGGATTATGTCACTACCAACAAAGTAGCAATAAGTTATCGAACATAATGGCACATATACAGGGTATTTTTGAAACGCTCCCGAAAACGAAGACAGAAGTACTAACTATATCTTAGATGATGGGTGAAATATAAAATCGATCCTGATGAAAAAAAAATCATCTTTTCACAACGTTTTATTAGCTTTATTCACGCTCCATCGTGTTAGTATAATTAAATAAAACGTTAATTTAATTAAAATAAAACATGAAAATACTTAAACATAAAACCAGCAGTGGAATTACTAAATTACAATCAGCTGACTAGGGGTCAATGTACGCGCGAACGCCGAATTCGCGCGGCCCGTAACTAGCGATGGTACTACAATACCTAATAATTTACAACACTTGTCTAAATACCTAACTTATCTACTTAACCTACTATTTTGCCACTGTGCTTGTCTCCGCGTAGCCACTTTAATTCAAATTCACAGGTTAAATAAACCAAATAACTGGTTCGATTCCCCGCTAATGAAAAAAATACTTAAATGAAATGTTAACAAGGTTAGAGTTATGCGTTTTTATTCATCGTGTAGGTATGTTTATTATTCTGATGTATTCAGTTATGTACCTATTCGGATCAGTTCAGCACCAAGTTATTTAAAAAAAAAATAGGTATGAAACAGCTTACCGCTCTAAATCCTCCGTGGTCTTATGAGATGCGGCTCAAATTGTGCTCCATTCATTTCGAGGAAGATGTGGGCTCGGTGTTGCGTCTCCTCATGCGGGCGGGGCATCATCGTGTGATCTTCGACTCAGTCCGCACGTAGTTTGTCGAAAACATCCACGATCCTTTGGCGCATTTCGTCAGCACTATCACACTCACGATTAAAACCCTTTCTTTCACATACCCCCACAGAAAGAAGTGTAACGGAGTCAGATCTTGTGAGCGAGGTGGCCAAGCGTGTGGTCCTAGTCTGCCAATCCAGCGATCATCAAATAATTCGGTAAAGCGCTCACGGACGAACCTCACGACATGTGGAGGTGCACCATCATGCTGGAACCATGTGCGGCGATATTCATCCAACGATAGGTCGTCTAAAATGTCAACCAACTGTTCATTTATAAAGTTTAGGTATCGCTGTCCGTTAAGTCGCTGTGGCAGAAACACTGGTCCCAGTATGCGATCCTTAAATAAACCTGCCCATACGTTAACCGACCATCGGGTTTGGTGCCCGGTTTGTCGAACAGCGTGCGGGTTAACCTTTGAATACACGTGTGTATTTCTTCGGTTCCACAGGCCGTTTCTGGTAAATGTCGACTCGTCCGAACCAGGCACACGTTGTTGTTGGTCTAATAACCAACGGCAGAAAACTCGTCGGCGGTCGTGATCGCCGGGAACTAAAGCTTGCACTTTGTGCACTTTGTATGGCCGCATTCGTTTACGCTTTAACACTTTGTGAACTGAACAGTATGACACACTTGTTCCATCCCGACGTCTTAACAATTTAGCGATACTTCGTGTACCTAGGTTCGGATACCGGCGAACGACATCTAAAATGCGCTCCTCGGAGTGAACAGTCATTTGACTTCCACCTCCTGCCGCTACCGGAGCAAAGGGCCGATTTTCCAACACTCGCTGAAATGCTGCTGTTATCAGACGATAGTCAGCTGGGTGTCGAGCGGTCGGGAATTTCTCTCGGTAAATTCGTAATGCACGCGAAGCATTCCCGCAAGCTTCTCCAAGGCACATTAACATGTTGCCGTATTCACGAGCACTATAAACGTACGCGTTAGGCATTATTAAAACAAAAAAGAAACACAAAACGTAACAACAAGAATAACACGTAACAACAAGTAGGTAATACCAAGTAATAACAATAAGAATTTAATAAAAAAAACAATTGAACTGTCGCTCGCGCATGCGTGTCCAAAGTCAACACGGAACTGTCTCAAAACTAAAATTAATAATTAATCCCGCCAAAACTGAAGCCTAATGCGTCCTAGCGTCCTTGCGGTAAACACTTTGAACATTCCACAGACCGTCAAATGTTATGACATTGCCAACTTTTATTTTATAAGTTTAGTTTCCATATGATCCCTACGACTAGTCTTTCATATGGAATTTAGAGTTATAGTTGTAATTTTTAATACAATTAGACAATCAATTGTAACCAACGAAA
Organism: Parnassius orleans; assembly: GCA_029286625.1. NCBI lineage: Eukaryota > Metazoa > Arthropoda > Insecta > Lepidoptera > Papilionidae > Parnassius > Parnassius orleans. The sequence goes on along the minus strand of JAGSMP010000425.1, from coordinate 116,573 downwards.
CAAGCAGTTCGTTACTACAAAATGATATTGAAATTAATAAACGTACTTTCTTGGGTTTGGTTATCTTTGATTTTGTACGAGAAAATAGAAATAAAATGGTATTGAATAATTTAATAGTTAAAATCAATTGCAATTATGATCGACAGTTAATTAATCTATCAGAATTAATGTAAAAATAATACTTTTACTTTATTTTAATTGACTTTCCGTACTTAATCTATCAATACTTTGATTTGAAAAGTACGTCAAAACTATTAAAATTACTTGCAACTTGCAAGTAATTTTAATAGTTTTTATTGTGATTGCCGCCTCTAATTCTTATGTCGCTTGCAAACAAATCTTAGTAGGTAAATTTGGGGAATTCCCCATATGTTGGCGCTGACGCGAGGTGACACACAGTCGGCCGGGCGGCGGCAGCGCGTGGTACGAAGGGGGTGCTATGTAGTCTTTTTATAATAATAATAGACTGTATTACATGTATTTGTATATTCATTTATTATTCATAAAATAACATTATGTATTAATTTATTTATTTCTACTTAATTAGGATAACATTAGCGTCAAGATGGTGGCACACATCATTGAATTCTACCACTGCTACTATTTTACTACTATCTACTTACTAGTATGTATAGTTAATAGAAGTAGTAATAGTAGTACAGTAGTACAATTCTACAATAAAATTAAAATCAGGTGGCATTTAAAGGTACTTGTACGTTTTAATGAGAAAGATCGTATTAGCTAAATTATCAAATAGTAACGATTCAATAGTACCTTGTTTGTTAGGTTACCTTAATTTTTAATTTTCGTTAATTTTCACATTTGAATTTTTTATGGGTCCCATTTTGACGCTAATAAGATAACACTAAGCTCTCTGCGTTTGAGCAAAATATTGAACGAATTTATCTCTGACCTCAAACGTTGCCGTCAATGCTCTCTGTGGGTTGACAGGTCTATTTTGTGGTGAAAGGCACCTAGCTGTTCTATTTCAAAACTGGAACTGGCATGTACGGCTGACTCTTTCGTCTATATAAAGTTGTGCAAACAACAAGCTGTTTTACAAATTTTATTGTGTTTGTCAAATCTGTTTCGAAAGGTCCCAGAAAAACCCCAAAAATTCTGTGCCATTACTTCAAAAGCCTACATTCCACAACTACACGTGCTCGACTAAGCGCCTGATTAAATCACTTTTATCTTTATCTTGCATAGCAGCTTCTCTTACAAAAGGTCTCATCAAAACGTTTCTAGCTTAAATGCACCATCCCCAATTAAAACATACGGCAAAGGATCTGTGCCTTCTTGTGATGGTTGGGGCATTTAGTACATTAATATTTGTACATAATATTAATAAATATTTTATATAAATTATTTAAATATTAAAATCAAATTATAAAATATTCAATTTTAAAATTAATATACTTAAAGGTAATCAATGTAAAATTAATATTAATCGTCTTTTAAATAAATTTTAGCTTTTAACTAAAAATTAAATTCTACAAATTAAAAAGAGACAGTGTATAATTGTAAAAAGGTATTTTTTCAAATATAGTACTATCAAAATCTTTTCCAAACGATCCAATGTCAACATAAATGAATTTGTAATTAACGTCCAGAACAACCAAAACATAATATAAAATTTACTTTTGTAACATTGTGCCGCTACCTGGAGAGCATTTAATGATAATATGATTTCCGTCCACGCTACCCAGGCAATGAAGAAATCCCCATTTTCGAAAAAAGTCTTCTGCGATATTGAGCCACATTTCTTGTGTAGGTTGTGGAAAGGCTAATGGTTGTAATATATTCCATATTTCCTCACATACATCTGTCACAATTTTGATACTGTTGAATTTCCTATACGATATGAGAACCATATTTCTTGTAGCAATCTCAGTAGTTAGAATCTATAATGAAAGTAATATTGATTTTAAAATAATATTAATTTTGTCTATTTTGTTACTTTTCAGTCGTAACTTTGATGCCTGTAGCACCTCCGCTGCGAAACTCAAAGGGCAAAACCGCAATAGTTTCGCTGTGAGTTCTTTGGCGGCGAAACAATAACGAAATTCCCTGCTCTAACGTACAAAACTGACTATGATGTTGTCTCTTTCTAACATGATTTCGCTCATTTGCTCAGGCGCCGTCTACATCTCCGCCCGTTGTCCGCCATTTTGGAGCGGTTCCGCGTGTAACTCGGACGCGTCTGTAGCAATCGACAATTTTTATGAGCGAAATAGGAACAATGGATTTGGAATTTACTGAAAAACTTATACAAGCAGTGAGAAATAGACCTGTTTTGTACTTACTAAATCACCCTGACTACAAAAACAACACAAAAAAACTACAAGCATGGAGGGATATCCAGAGAGAGTTAAACGAAGAAGGTAAGTATAATTATTTATTATTTACAAGGTATACGTATCAATTATCTGTTCTGCGTTGTGCAAAGTATCGAACAAATTTGTCTCTGATGTCACATGCCGCAAATGATGATCGTGCGCGGTTTCCATTGAGTCTGTTTTGTGGAAGAAAGGCTCAAGCTGTTCTGTTTCAAACCAGAGCCTACACGTTCGGTTGACTCTTTTGTCTGTATAAAATTGTGTAAACAACAAGCTGCTTTCACAATGTTTATGGTATTTCTCAAATCTGTTTCAAAGGGTCTTAAGAATATCCTAAATTTTTGTGCCATTATTCCAAATGCATTTTCCACAACTACCCGTGCTGTACTAAGCGACTGATTAAATATCTTTTTATCTCTATCTTGCAAAGCTGCATCTCTTACAAAAGGTCTCATCAAAAAAGTTTCAAGTTTAAATCCACCATCGCCTAAAAAAATATAAGGCAAAGAATCTGTTTCTCCTTGTAATGGTTGTGGATTTGGTATATTAAGTTGGCCGCTCCTTAATAATCGAGCAAAAGATGTTGCTTCAAATATAGTACTATCGGCATCTTTCCCATATGATCCAACATCTACAAAAATAAATTTATAATTGGCATCTACCACAGCCATTAAAACAATTGAATATTTACTTTTATAACAATAAAACATTGACCCGCTACACGGAGGGCACTTTATGGTTATGTGTTTTCCATCTATGCTACCAAGGCAATGAGGAAATCCCCATTTTTAAAAACTCTTCTGTCATATTCAGCCAATTTTCCTCTGTGGGTATTGGAAGGACAAGTGGTCGTAACGTATTCCACAATTCTTCACAAACTTCAGTCACTATTTTCGAAACTGTTGAATTACCCATACGATAAGAAAAAGATAGTGTCTTGTAGGTGTCTCCAGTTGCCAGAAACCTGTAACAAAAAAAATTAAGTTGGAAGAAAACTGTTGCTGAATATATCTATTTTTTATACCACATGGTGGCAAACAAGCTTAGTGGTTTGTATGCTTCCTCCACCAGTGGTGGCGGAAGCATACAAAGTAATGCCGCAAAATAACGCAAAGTAACGCCTGAATCAATTAATTATCTTCTTTTTTTTAGTTCCAGCTTTAAAAGCAAAATGGAAAATTTTTAAAGATACTTTCAGAAAATTCAAGCAATCAAAACACAGCTCTAGTGGCCAAGCAACAAAAAAACTACAGAATTGGGCCTGGGCTGAACAAATGTCATTTCTTGAATCATCTACTACCCCCAATCAAACGGAGAGCAGCATTATTCTGGATAATGAATCTTCTGAACACGAAGAAACAAGCCGTACAAATTCTTCGGTGGCAAATGAAGAGTCAGCCAATCAACCTACACCCTCCACTTCTTACGACGCGACAACCGTACCAGAAAATACACAACAATCCGGCTCATCACATCAAATATACAGGCGACAGCGAAGAATAAACATGAATCCTACAGACAGAATGGTTGAGTACTTAGAAAATAGAAGGAAACAAAACTCTAATTATGAGAAAGTTACGGTTAAATGTGACGGTATTGATTTGTTATTTTTGGGTTATGCAGACTCTTTTAAAAAACTAAGCAAACGGACTCAAGTAAGCACTTAGCCACACACATAGACGGAGTATTATAAATAACACGAATAGTTCAGCACAGACATTCTGATTAGTTTTGAGAATTTTAGCTTGTCCCTCAGTCCCCGTGACCATGGGTGCTGTAAAGCACCCGAAACGTCGGGAATTAATAAAATAAGTTAATTAAACGCGATATAATCCGTAAAAGTAGTTTAATTCAATGTGTAGTGTTCGCGTAAATATAAGAAATCATTATGTAAACCAGTACGGACTGGAAATAGCAAATAAAATACGCCGACTAGAAGATCTCAAGACCAAGCGCGCAAGATACGTAACATCATTAAATTCTTGAAGAGATGCAGAGACCATAATCTCATTCCTACGTGTGTCAAGATATCTACTAAAAAGACATTCGAGGAAGCGCTAAGATCTTAAATCAGGCAAGCAAAAGTTGTTAATAACGGTGATTCAGCAAAACGTACCGATCTATGTTTCATAAACAAAACCATAGACAAATCGTCCAGTGATCTAAAGACAATTTTATCGACATTTGATTATAAGAATTGCATGGAAACTTTAGATAAACGGAATCAACTAAATACAATGAATGCAAATAAACATATAGATAAATACCAAAACTAACAACTAAATCAAATGTCCAGCACCAACGTCAATGTAAGAACGGAACACAACCATTGACAACAGACGCGAGTAATAAACAACGCGCGGTCTATAACCTGTCAAAACAATCTCTGGACGACGCGACAATAAAAGTTTTGGCAAAGGTATGAATTTCGCAATAACACCGCGAAAATCCTGTATGAAAACATTATCTGTAGTGTTGAGGACTGTCTGTATAAAAATAATATTGGTAAGGAAGATTTAGAGGCCATACGTCAAGACATCTCGTCTTTGTTACGTCGAAGCTCAGTGCCGAAATTAAATCTTCCGAAGGATGAAATTAATGCATTGTAAAACTTACGCAACAGACCAGATTTAACGATTCTCCGCGCAGATAAAGGTAATGCTACGGTTATAATGGATACGTCGGATTACAATTCTAAAATACAACAACTTTTATCGGATGAAAGTACGTACGTAAAGGTCAAAACAGACCTACAACTAATACGCTTAAAACAACTAGCGATCTAATTAAAAATACTGAGAAATTGAATCTAGACGTCAATTCGATAATACCTGCGTGTGCCAAACCACCGAAGTTGTATGGGTTACCAAAATACACAAACCGAACGCTCCATTACGTCCAATAGTGAGTCAGATCGATTCGCCAACTTACAGGTGGCTCAACTTAGCAAAAACACTATCACCACTCAGAGGACACACAAGAGCACACACTAAGGATTCATACCATTTTGTTAGTGAGATAAAAGACCTATGTCTTACTGACAATGAAACTATGGTCAGTTTTGATGTTCAGTCTCTATTTACATGCCTACCTGTTGAAGACTGCATCTCAATTGTAACTAGGAAACTAGAGGAAAACAACATGCCAGCAGAATATGCAGTACTGCTTAGACATTGCCTTACATCTGGCTATCTATTGTGGAAGGAAGAGTTTTACAAGCAAGTAGATGGTGTTGCAATGGGCTCACCGGTATCTCCCATTGTCGCCGATATTTTCATGGAGGACTTTGAGGAGAAAGCCCTGCTTACTGCACCAGTAACTCAAGGTTCTACAAGCGGTATGTAGACGATATTTCACAATTTTACCATCAGACAAAGTAACTGCATTTTTAGAACATCTTAATTCCATAAACTCTAAAATTCAATTTACTATGGAGTTAGAGGCAATAATTCTTTAGCTTTCCTAGATGTATTAGTCATTCGAAATCCTAACAACACCATAGGTCACACCGTGTATAGAAAAAGACCCATACAAACAGATATTTAAATGGTGAATCCCACCATCATCCTTCACAGTTGGCTACCGTGGGCAAATCTTTGTTACAGAGAGCACGAGGATCTGTGACAGCAAACACCTGGCCGCCGAGCTTCAGCACGTCAAGCAGGTTCTGCACGACAACAAGCTTTGGGTTCCGCGTCTACGTCATAGTGATCAAGTGATACCGGCCACAATAGAGCGTGTTCCTGCTGTACCACCACATGTGAGAGGTGTCACAGACAAGATTGGCTACATCTTGAAGCGAGCTTATAAGAACATTCTTCGCCGCCGAAGAAGATTAGTCAGTTCTTACCATCCGTCAAGTGCAATATCCTCTACAAGATGCAGGAGTGCAAGCTTGATTGTGAATGTGGTCTCTCATATATAGGGCAAACAAAAGATCTATTAAAACCCGCGTAAAAGAACACATAGCTGACGTGAAGCACCAACGTTCCGGAAGTCTGCAGTTTGTGATCATATCCTAGACGGCCCCGCCATTACATTAGATTTGATAAACCACAGATTCTCGCGAAAGAACATCGATTCCTGCCAAGGATGATACGTGAGGCTATTGAAATGAAAAAACATCCTAATTTCAATAGAGAGGGAGGCTGGGTACTACCACCTGCTTGGGATTCTGTAATTAATAAAATTAAAACTAAACCCAAGCATACCACTGCAAGACTTCAAGACACAGTAAGTTCATTCTGCTTAGATCGGAGCAAAATTAATAATTAAAAAGCTGAAGGTACTCGTATTAACTTTGAAATTGGGACGTCAATCACCTCAGTACCCCGTGACCACGGGTGCTGTAAAGCACCCGAAACGTCGGGTATTTAATAAAATAAGTTAATTAAACGCGATATAATCCGTAAAAGTAGTTTAATTCAATGTGTAGTGTTCGCGTAAATATAAGAAATCATTTAGCTTGTGAATTTGTCAAAATGAATTCTCAGGTTGCAAAGATCCTGAATTTAAGTGAGGCTGAGGTGAGAGACACTGTTGCCCTTTTGAAAGGCATTGATGGAGATGCAGCTGGAGTATATCTGGCTCGTGTCTCAAATGGGGATTGGAATGCAATTGCCAAGCTTCAGGAAGCATTCAAGTTCGAGGGTTTCAACCCTCTTGTCATTATAAGGAATTCCTCACAATCAAAGATGAACACTGGCAGGAAGGATGACAAACCCAATGTGATTAAACTACCAGGAGGCAAGTCCATGAGTGTATGATAAATGTCACCCTCACTCAGATCTTCTATTGCTAATCACACTATTCCTTGAAAGAGAATAATGTCTCCAAGATAATGCTTAAGTGTGATCCAACAGTCAGAGACACAATTGACCGGAAGTGTAGTGCATACAAGATCAGTATAGCCTCCCGTGCCCCGGTAGTGTTCTCGGCCGAATGTAATTACACTGGCTAGACTCTCCCAGACCTTCCCACTTGTGACTGCGTCTGTGATTATCAGCCATGTAATTAAGGGGAAGCTCAAAAGCAAGATTTTTAGAGGCATTGACTTGCCTATACTTATGCAGCACTCAATCTTCCTAGCAATCCTGACAACGACTATGACCTCATCGAGGTTGCAAAAATCCTGAATCTAGAGATGTCTATACTCCTCTCGACTCCGAAAGAGAAGAGGAAAATGGAGACAATAAGTCTAAATGACTTATACGAGAGATCAGAATCATATGTCATGGCAGCAGTCAATGGGTCTTTGGTTTCGAATTCCCTGAGGAGAAGATTCTGAGAAAGGGTGGGATTCTTACTGAGAATGGGCACCATCTTATTCTCAAAAGCATGGTAGTGCTAACTGTCAGAGCAAAGATGTACAGAGATCTGCCATACATCGAAGTTGTACGCAAGTTAGCAAAAGATGAGGAAACTGCATTGAAGGAAGAATTCAGATCAAGTACATAGTGTTTTATTATAACCTCTATAGTACCCAAATTAGATCAACATAGTTCAATAGTGCAGTAGTTCATCAAGATTAATCAATTAAACATTTGGTAACAAAAACTATCAAAGCGAACACAAATAAAAGAAAAGTTTGATATCCTTGAATTTTGATGGACACTGAATTAAGTGATCTGGAGACTGTACCTTCTAACAGCTATTCTACTACAGCAGACAGTTCCAACTACTCTGTTCTAAGTGATACCAGCATGCATGCTCCTGTTACACCAGGAAATTACTCCGTGATAAGTGAAGCAACCGTTGCTGACAATACTAATTATTACATCCTTTCACAAGAGGGCAACACGGCTATGCCTACTGATTTAACCACCACAAATCAAAATGATTCAGAAAATAACAGTTATTTTCACAGTTTTATAAATAATTAAGCTAAAAAATTCCTTTACTGTAGTAATATATGTTTCACTGATCGTGGAGTTAGTAACATGCAGAATTATTTTTGTATTAATGATAGATAAATAAATAATTTACTTACTTCAAAGTTAAGGCTAATCTTTCTCTGCTAAAAATAGCTTCCTAAACCTTGTATTTTGTTTTCTAATACATGCCTTCAAGAGATTATGTAAATCTTCAAAACACTCTGGGTTCGTTCTCAAATACTGTATGCATAGGAACGATCTTAATGTGACTCTAGTTCTTTACATAATCGTTTTTCTCTAATTTCTTCCTTTTTCATTAATCTTCCAAATTCTACGAGTATTACGCCTTTTCAAAGTTAAAGTCCACAATAATATTGCTTCCTCCTCTGACTCAGATAACGACGACATTTCCGCTCATAACGCCCAGTTCCGCTACTCAAACTACATTTAATCGCAGCAGAATTCATCCAGTGGTTTCTTTACTCGTGTTTCGCAGCGGAGGTAAACAGGCGCTGCATTTTCAGCAATACATAAAGCAAAAAAGCACGTTATGATATTAAAATTTACATCCCATAACGGATATGTGTTGAATGTGAAGATGTGTTCTGGAAATAATTGGTTGGAGACGTCTCAAAATACGAGTGAATGAAAGACTGAAAACTTGTGTTGGGATTAATGGCCATATTTACTTCATGGATACCATTTATTAGATAACATTTATAATTCTATAAAGTTATCAGAGAAGTTGCTGGATTTGAAAACTCATTGCACTGGTACTTTGCGTATAAATCGTAAAAGAAATCCTAAATGTCTCGTGAGAAAAAACTGGGAAAGGATGAAAACATCTGAGCACGCCGAGGCAAGGTTTACGTTTCAAAGTGGGAGGATAAGCGTCCAGTTCTAACGATAACTACTAATAAGCATCCTGCGATAGCAGAAGTGAGAAACAGATTTGGAAAGTCTGAACAGACTTTCAATCAAATTGAAGCAACAAAAATCAGGTCAATAAAAGTCAACTTATGTTGATTCAAGGCTCGTGTTGAAAGCGATTCCACACGTCTGAACCTCGTACGTGTTTGATTATTTTTTCGCTGACATTTTATATTTAATTATAATGACAATAGACAAAAGACAATAAAGTGGACTGATAATATTATGACACGCTTCTTAGTACTATATCAGCAACACGAGTGTTTATGGAACAATAGTTCTGAGATATATAAAATAAGGATGCTCGAGAGACAGCGATTCAAAAATTATTATAGAATTGAACTTGGATATGACTGAAGCTGATATTAAGAATAAAATTAAAAATATCCGCACCATGTATAGGAAATAATTAATAATAAAATATAATAGTCGCCGAATCATTGCTTAAACAAAATGTAAATGCTTGTACAAAGAATTTTACATTTCATAAAATATCATCAAAAGATATTGTAAAATATTTTAAAACTATTGATGTTAAGAAAACTGCGGATCTGTGGGGCATTTCCGTTAAAGTTATTGCGTCTATAATCGATATAATCGCGCCTCAACTAGCTATTATTTTTAATACTAGTATCGAATATGGTGTGTTTCCTGATTTGATGAAGCATAGTAAAGTAATACTTTTATTTAAATCTGGTAGTACATTAGACCCCGCCAATTTTAGACCCATTTCTGTACTGCCAACACTAAGTAAAATTTTTGAAAAAATTATTCTTGATCAAATGTTAATTTTTTTTAATGTTAATAATTTACTTCATAAAATCAATTCGGTTTCACAAGGGGTCGCTCGACAACTGATGCTGGTGTTGAGCTGATTAAATATATTTTCAATGCATGGGAGAATTCACAGGATGCTTTGGGTATATTCTGTGACCTATCCAAAGCCTTCGATTGTGTTCACCATGAAACATTAATCAGGAAACTACAACACTACGGTGTAAGAAGTAATGCTCTTAAATTAATTGTTTCATATTTAAGTAACAGGACTCAAAAGTTGTCATTAATAGTATGAGCTCTTCCGGGTCGATAGTACAAATGGGCGTGCCTCAAGGCTCAATTCTCGGCCCTTTCTGTTTCTTGTATATATTAATGACTTACCTTACATAGTAGGGATAACCATAATATAGTATTATTTGCTGATTCATCTTCATTAATTTTCAAATTAAAACGACAATTATTAAAATATGACGAAGTAAATAATGCTGTATCTAAATTAGTAAATTGGTTTAATGTTAATAACTTGCATTTAAATAGCACTAAAACGAAATGTATGAAGTTCATGACTCCAAATGTCAGACAATTAAATACTAATGTAATTTTAAATGGGGAGGAACTGAGTCTTGTCGATACCACCATTTTTCTTGGAATAACACTAGACGCGAAGCTTCAATGGAGCCCCCATATATCAAAGTTAGCAAGCAGACTTAGTTCTGCAGCATATGCTGTAAAAAAGATTAGAAATCTTACCAGTGTGGAAACAGCTAGACTTGTTTACTTTAGCTATTTCCATAGCATAATGTCCTATGGTATTTTGCTATGGGGACACGCAACTGACACTGAAATTATATTTGTTTTACAGAAGGGCCATAAGAGCAATCTATGATTTAAAACCTAAAGAGTCGCTCAGACAAAAATTTAAGGAAATTAATATATTAACTTTGGCCTCTCAATACATTTATGAAAATGTAATGTACGTACACAAAAATAAAAGTAGTTATACAAAATAAGTGATATTCATTCTGTAAATACTAGGAACAAACACAAGCTAGTAGTACCAGTTACTCGACTCACCGAGTCAGTAATTCATTCTTGGGCGATGTATACGCTTTTACAACAAAATCCCAGAAAATATACAAAATTGACCTGCTCAAAATTCAAAAACTTTATTAAACATAGTTTGTATAAAAGGGTTATTATAATGTTAAGGAATTTATGGATGATAATAACCCTGGGAATGAGGTGTTCGCTGCCAGGCTGTTTCTAATTTGTTTTGTGGTTAATTGTAATATACATGATTGTAAGATGTTATTTAAAAAAAGTCCCGCTGGGTTTCTTGCTGGTTCTTCCCAGGACAGAGGTTTTTTCGAACCAGTGGTAATTAGACAAAGAGTGACTTTCAATAAGGATTATTTATAATCTATATTGAAAAAAGTTTCTGTTTCTGTTTCTGTTTCTGTAACATCTTTAAATCTAAAAAGAGCGGCGCAGGATCCAACGAAATTTATAAACAAAAATTAATTGGTATAGCGGATTCATTTTTAAGAGGTGTCACAGTTACAAGAGAAAGCACTTTAAGTTTAGTTAAGTATTTTATTTATTACGTCAAAAATCCAACATTATTATCTTATAAAATACACACTTAACATACAGATTATTCACAACAAGAAGGTGTTGTTTTAATTTTATTCATTTATCATATTTATTTGCCATAGTACAGCACCTGGACTGACAAAATAATCTGCATATTTATCTCTGATTAAAGCAGCATTTCTAGTGTTATTGCGGTCACTAATTTGAGTAATATTTCTAATGCCATTGCCTAAATTCAATGATCGCCAAGAACCTGGGATTATTTGGAAAGTATCGAGGTCTTCATTATCTACTGAGCCGGATGCTGTACAATTTTCATTAGTGAGACGCAGCCATTATGTAATGCACACGCTGCTTTTATTAAAGCGTCAACTTTCTCTATGCCAACAGCTATCGGTTTTTCAAATACTCTAAATCTGGACACTAAAATGCCAAAGCATTTTCGACAATTCGTCGAGCTCTTGACAGTCTGTAATTGAATATTTTTTGTTTGACTGTTAGGGACATGCTCTTGAATAGGGCTTCATAATATTATTTATAAGTGGAAAAGCATCATTTGCGACAAGAACACCACTTCTAGGAAAATTGAGGGTTATTAAAATCACTCAAGGCAGAATTAAGTGATGATAACACCAAGGTGTCGTTTCCTCTGCCATTTGTTCCAATATCTATCTATGTACCGAATACAATAATTTGCGTCAACACAAGCTTAATGCGGGTATTTAACTTGGGCATTCAGCTCATAATATAGTCTTATAAACCGAAGTAGTTTACTTTGTTTATTTTAATTTTGTATTCTGTTCTTAATATTGTTTCGATATTTTTAGCGCATACTTTTAAATTCAACACAAGCTAATAAACTTACACTAAAGAGCCTTTATAATTATAAAACTTGGATCAAACTATTGGGCGGCCTACTTATATTAAAATGTTTTCCATCCAACGCTTCACAACAGTTAGGGAAGTTCCAACAATTACTAAATTCATTTTGTATCTGTGTCCAATTTTCAAGCGTATCTAAAAGCTTACTCTTGAATCCAATTACAATTTCGATCCAATGTCAATTTCAATCCAATGTAATTACGATGTTGACAAATTACCATACTCTCGAAAATAATTTTGATAACATTGGATTGGAATCGGAATTGCGCTTGTATTGAACAAAAATTATGTCGTAACACATAAAGTTAGCTGCGTTACTCTTAGCAACAGGCATGTTTTATTTTCGATAAACCGGTGAAAACATAATAAACTCTTTGTAACTTACATAAATGAGCATTTAAGTAGTAAAACCATTTAAGAAATGGTATAATTCGTCAAACATAACATCTTCTTACATTTTCATAAAAACGCTATATTTGCGAGCTTTGAACAATTATATGGCTGCATATAGCATTGCTTTTGCCTCGTTCCTTTTGATACGTCAAAATTGGTTGCCTGTAAAGTCGGTATACGGGCGAAAGTTTTACGTGACAACGACTTTGAGTGGTAAAATAATTTTATTATGTCTGTCTCTCTCGCTCTTAGGCGGCTAACCATGCCTGAGTGGAAGGGACGCGTGCTCTCACTCACTCTCATTGTGAGCGCATAACGTGAGCGGAGCGTAACGCAGTTTCTTGAAGTGTCACCCGGCAAACCAATTTATAAGACGTTGTCACGTCAAAAAATTGTAATCACGAAACAAAGTAAACAAAGATCAACTTTCGATTTTGTTTAAAGTTTAAAGGACCTTTCGATTTGGGAATAAGCAGTTTTTGGAATAGTTCTTTCCCAATAACACGGCTTGCCGTCCAACTTTCAAGTACAGTTAAAATCTTATGAAACTAAGGAAACGACATCCATCTCTAAGCTCATTATGAGGAACAAAAAAATAATAATGGTCAAGGCTGGGCAAAAGTAAGTATAATAATGTTTTTTAAGAATAGTATAAGTAAGTAATATGTTTTTTAAATTGGGCACAAAATGTGCCTTAAATAAATTGCGTGTTCAGCATAGCAATTTACAGCAGCATAGACCTGCTGTAAACCCACCCATTTTGTCAACATAAGACAAGGGATTGATAGCAGTCACAGGTGGTCAAGTGTTGCTTTTGAAGACATAAATTATAATAATATAATAATTAGCCTAAACTCATCATCACTCATAGAAAAACTAAGTCCTTAAAACGCATCATTCGTTTTAAGGACTTAGCTTTTACAACAAGTTTAAAAGATATATAGCGATCTAACGTCAACATTGAAAATTCGATATCATATTTAACGGCACAAAACGAAGAATTTAAAACAAGGATTGATCAACTTGATTGATCAACTAATAAACATACCTACAAAATTAAGTTATAATGAAACTGAAAACCTTCTTAGTATTCAGACTTAAACATAAATTCTCATATAACTTTCACCCGCAATACGACACACACACAAACACACAGACACACACACACACACACACACACACACACACACACACACACACACACACACACACACACACACACACACACACACACACACACACACACACACTAACATATACACACATGAGAGAGGAACGACATAATTAGTATAAATTAAATTCAAATTCAAATTCAAATTCTTTGTTGCTAGTAAATAGGTACAAAATATTTTATTCTAGGTGTTATCACAATGTGTTGAGAAAACCTACTTAGCTGTTTTCAACAGCATGCAAATGTCCAAAAGTTTTTATAATATAAATAATTTCTAAACTTAATCTATACATAATTAAAAACTAAAAACTTCCTTTGACAATTTTATAAATAAATAAATTAATATAAATTAATTAATTGATATAAATTAATTAATTCATGCATCGATTTTTAATTAAGACAACAGGTACTTAATCACTACAATTTAAATACTCATTTATTGTGTAAAATGTTTTTTCTACCAGCCATCGTCGTAATGATATTTTAAACTTTTTGTATGATAATTGCTTAATATGTGAGGGTATTTTGTTATAAATAGTGTTTATTTATTTATTTATTTATTTATTTGCTTCTTAGTATGTATGTTACATGATATACTGTTAAATATTATGCATACACACTAAGTCTCTAATGGAGACATGCAAATTTATTTATTCTTAGAAATTATATTTATATAAAATTAACACATCAGAATCAATCATTATTAAATCATTAAATTAGCAACAACAAACAATCCATCCAATTATATTCTAAAGATATCAAAATTACAACTAAAAAAAAAAAATTTATAATTAACAAATAAAGTAAATTAAATTAAACAATATTATATACCATGTCAGTTAATAACAAAAAATGTCAATTATGAGCTATAGTCCTATAAAAGTTGTCATCAGTAATTTAAAAGCTCATTTACGGAGTAAAATGTTTTTTGAAGAAGCCACTGGTATAATTTTTTTTGAAATGTTTTTATAGGAAGATCTTTGATTATGTTTGGTATTTTATTATATATTGTTTTACCCATCCAGTAACAGTTTTTGCTAAAGCGTTTACTTTTCGGTATTTCGCTAATTACTATCCGATCTGGGTATCTCGTGTTCATGGATACCACTTCTTTGTTAAGTTTATAAAAACTTTTCCCGTGTTGTTTTACAAACTTAGCAACTTCTAATATATACAAACAAGGCACGGGTAAGATTCCCAGTGTCTTAAATAGAGGTCGACATGAGACATGTGGGCCAACACCATGAATGGCACGAACACATTTTTTTTGTGCAATAAAAACTTTATTAATCTCTGCACTGTTGCCCCAAATTATAATCCCGTAGCGGATAATCGACTCAATATATGCAAAATAAGTCATAATTGCAGTTTGTTTTGTTGCCACTTTTGTTAGTCTATAAAGCGCATATGTGAACCTGTTTATTTTATTACATATTTTACAAACTTGTTCTTTCCACTTTAATTTTTTGTCAATAATTATACCTATGAATGTCACATTAGTTGCACTACAAAGAGTTTGTCCATTATAATTAATATTTATTAAATTATTATTTATATTATTGAAATTTATATATTGAGTTTTACTTAAGTTTATTGTTAAATTATTATTAGTTAGCCATTTAGTTACCTCAAATATTGTTTGATTAATGTCAAAATATGTTTTGTTAGTGACATATTTTTATTTGTTGTGACTATTACTGCGACGTCATCTGCGAATAAAATACTTCTATATTTAGTAATTTCAGGTAAGTCGTTTAAATATATCAAAATAAAAGTGGACCTAGTACACTACCCTGAGGTACCCCAAACGCATTTTTCTAAATTTGGATCTATAACTTTGACTTACATGTCTATTGTCAAGTTTTAGCACCTCAACACATTGATGCCTGTTTTGTATGAATGACTTAAACCAGTGATATGCTAGGCCTCTAATTCCGTTTTGATCTAATTTGAACAAAAGCTGATCGTGTGATACGAAGTCAAAAGCTTTTGACATGTCAAAGAAGATAGCCGTAGTAAATAGTCCGTCATTAGTATTTTGAAAATATTTTTATTAAATTAAAAGCGGCCAGTGTCGTGGATTTTGATTTTGAAATCCATACTGATTTGGATTTATTCTATTAAACTTATTTAGGAAAGTCATGACCTTTTGTGCATGACTTTTCAAAAATTTTGATAATATAGGTACCAATGTCACTGGACGGTAATTTTCCATTAGTGTTTTTCTTCTTTTTATATAATGGTTTTACAATAGACGTTTTAATTTTTCTGGAAAGGTGCCAGATTCCATTGATAAATTAACTAAATAGGCTAATACCTTACTAATTTGATTTTGCACGCTTTGATAACATTTGTACATATGCCATCATAACCTTCTGAATTTATATTTTTTAATGTCATTATAATTTTAGTTATTTCATATTCATCAACCGGTGTTAAATATATTGAATTTTGAAGTCTATTTTTTGTATTTCTCTATATAATTTTATTATTTATTTTATTTGTCAAATTAATATAGTAATTATTAAAGGCTTCAGCTATTTTCATAGGTTTAGTTATTATAGAGTTATTGTGTTTAATTAAGTCAATGTGTTTATCTGCTGCTATATGCCCTAGTTCATTCTTAATAATTTTCCAAGTTGATTTTACAATATTTTTACTATTGAGTATAAACTTATTATTACTATGTTTTTGCGTAATTGATGCATCTTCTTAGAAGCCTTGTGTAATTGTTATATGCAACTTTATTATGATTTGTTTTATTAATGTAATATTTGTAACGTAATATTTTTTTCGTAGAACAACTTTTTTTAATACCTTTTGATATCCATTTTATATGTGGTCTAATGTTAGATTTAATTTTATTACCGAAAGCAAAGTTTATAAAACAGTTGAAACAGTTCATAAAATTTATTGAAAGCTAGATCTAGGTCAGTTTCCAAAAACACTTCAGAAAACGATAAACTTTCTAAATAAGACTGAAACTTATTAATGTTTTCTTGAGAATAACTTCTTTTGAAAGAGAAAACAATTTTTGGTAGGACCTTCTTTTTGCTTACGGTAAACCTTAACATTTGAGCAGTTTCATGATCCGATAACGAAAGCGGAAGAATTTTCGCAGTGGCATTTGGTATGTTACTAATAACGTGATCAATACAGGACTGTCCTCTAGTAGGTCTTGTAATATGCAGATGAAAATTAAATGTTTTAATAATATCTGTAAATTCATCATTATTTCACTAGCGTATTAATGTTTAGATCGCCGGCTATTACAATCTTTTTTTGAATATTTATAATTACATTTATACAACAACAATTCAAGTTTTTGAAAAAAATAATCACAATGCCGTTTTATTTTAGTCGGTGTTCGATATAAACATATAATTAATATATTGCTATGGGGGATTAACACAGAACAACATTCAAAATGGAACGAGACAGCCAAGTCATCAAAACAAGTTATCTTTTTAAAAGGCATTCCTCTTTTAACCATAATACAAGATCCACCTCGTTTTTTGTTCCGTGAATAATACGACGCTATTTCATAGTTTTTAATTATCATATTCTTTTCTTCTCCAGATTTTACAAAAGTTTCCGTAAAACAAAGGACATCTGGATTCATTTGATCCTTAAGCTCTGAAAGTGTAATTTCGATTATTTCCTTTTTAGACAACAGACCTTGAATATTTTGATGCAATATATTAAAGCCGTTGGCAGACTTAGGAACGAAAAAAAGTTGCATTATTTAGCGTGGGCGTCGATGTAGTTTGTAACATTTTATTCTTATTGGGAAAATAATAGGGTATAGTTCCTTTTTTAGCGGCCTTCATATTATTAGAACATATTAAGCTCGATTGCAATGTATGTGTTGTCTTGTCAATATTTGTTACGTTTGCTGCCTTGAAATAATAAGGATAGTGCCTTTTTCTTAGGCAATTCACGTTGTGATATTTTCTGTGCATCATTAGCGTTTTTGTAATAGTTTATGTGTCGCATTGTATTTTTAAATGTAAGAAACTGTAGATTATATTCATTTACATCTATATTAAAGTTGATTTTTTTGCAAATATAATTTAAATAGAATTTCATATTTACATTACGATATTTCATATATATAAAAGTACAGTTTTTTAAATATTTAGACCATAAATAAAATTTATTATTTAATTTATATACATTAAGATATGGATTATAATTAACGGGCATAATATAAACAGTGACTTTCTTCAAAATGTTGAGAATGGAACAAAAATTAAAATGTAATAATTGGATTTTTATCATTACCCCTACACCTAATACAACAATATCATTATCGGATAAATTATTAACCATATTAGTACAATAGTGCAGAATTTCACTACTAGTTGCATTGCTCATTATATATGCCGAGGGATTGTATTTATCATTCCATTTTCCAAGTCTTGTTTTAATTAATGCTGCCGATAGGCCCAGCAATTGCTCATCACCTATTATGTGTATAGATTGACTTCGCTGCAAATTTTTAGTACCTTCTTTTTTGTTTGTATCTGACGTATCGCTACGAGAATTATTACACATTACTAATTCATTAAATCTTGGTAGTGAATTGTCTCTATAAAGATTGCTATTCTCTTTACTAGATGGCGTTGTTTGATATTTACATTGTTCTTGTTGTTTAGTAGGGCTTTTCGTTTCAATTAAAGAGAAATCCAATTTACTTTTATTTATATTCTTCTTTTTTTTACATGTGGAGCTCTTTGGAATTATTTTTTTTAGGTGAGGAGTGGGCTTGCATAATTGGTTTAGTTTATTAATTTTTAATTCATATTCCGAAATTTTATTTTTTAGGGCAAAATTTTCTGATAAAATATTCTCAATTTCATTTTCTGCTATTTCTAATTTCTCTGTAAGATAACCTATTTTCTTCTCTAATTCTTCTATCTTTTCCGGGTAAACAGAACCTATTTCTGGGCAACTTCTATTTAATTCACACGTTTCTAGTAGTGACGAATACTCGGGCTCTTGCTCGTCCGATGACAGAGAGTCGAAAGAATTCTTCACAGGTATATTAATTCGATATTTATTTCTGATTGTTATGTTATTTGATGGTGCGTGTTGTACTTTCTTCATAACATTCTTTACATTTCCACTTATTTTTAGTATCAATCGTCATTAAATAAAATATTTTCTTGTTTGTACCTTGGTATAAGTAATAACTTAGCATATGGAACGTAATATGTGATCCATTAAATTTCATTGTACCTAGGTTATGTTAGCATAAAGTACAAACTCGTTAGGTAATATTAATTAATTAACTTTTGCTTGCATCCTAATATTTATGTAAATTAACGGTGGGGATGTGGCGCTGACAGCTGATGCACAGGTCTCCTAGTTCGGCTGCAGATGCTATGTTTGAAATATATGTACCAAATTAGCTTTATTAAGTGCTAAGCAAATATATGGTTGTACTACCTTTTGGAAATAAAGAACTTATTATTATTATTATTATTTTGGGATATTTATAAAGTATTCTCATTTGGTTGGGCTGAATAAATATATAAAAATATAGTAAATAAATATACATAAATATATATGTATATATATTAAATATACTAACACAAATAATACATAAATAAATAAAACCCAACAAATGGAAGCCCTCGGCAGGGGAGACCAAACGGCCGAGGGTTCGGGGAAAAGGAACGAAACCGGCGGACGATGCGGGCGTTGTCGAGGAGCACCGCCTTCTGCATTTGAGTACGGAGCGGTCCTTCACGGAGTCCCAGTCGCCTCAGATGACCCGAGAGGCTGACCGGGATTAGCCGTTCGCAGAAACGACCACAGGAATAATTTCGGTCGGCAGACCACCCACATGTCGGTCACCTCGTGAGCCAGGTCCAGATTTTGTCAGCTTATCTGTTTCGGCTTTCACGAGGTTCTCGTCATAAGGAATGGTAATATCGACCAAAATATCCTTGACTGTGCCCGGTCCATCAGCACAATATCAGGCTTATTCGCAAGAATAGTCCTGTCTGTGATGATGGCCCGGTCCCAATGAAACCTGGCACGGTCATTTTCGAACACGGCTTCTGGCAAGTACTTATAATATGGCAGTTTCCAATCCACGAGACCGTATTTCAGAGCGAGCTCCTGGTGTAGAATCCTGGCTACTAGGTTGTGTCTGTGCAAATACTCAGAGTTAGAAAGCCGAACAACCGGAGATGACATGCCTAAGTGACTCGCCGGGATGATGACAAGCTCGACAGATGACGACGGCGCCATCCTTTAGGATGTATCTCCGATAATTGTTGGTCTTTAACCTGATCCTGTATCGCACAGACAAAACCCTCGGTTTCCCCAAAGTCACCGAAACGTAACCAGTGGAGGAGGCGACTGTGTCTACAGAAAGGCTCATATAGAGCCTTGTAGAACCTCCGTGGAGCTCCTTCTCCTTCCATACGGTCTCCCGGTCGGAAATGCACTGTACTGCTGGGTCTTGCCATTGCTCGTTGGCTAAAGATAGAGGTAAGCCCTTTATCACACGAAATGACGTCCTGTAGAATGGATCGTCCGATCTCGCCAGAAAGTAATTACGGAGGCTGCACACTTCACGATTATGCATGGTGAGAGCGCTCAAAAAGCTGCGCCCACCATGTTTCCGCGGTAAGTACAGCCTCATTACTGACGATCTCGGGTGATGCATCCTGTGGGACGTCATAACAGTGCGGGCTTTTCTATCCAGAGTGTTCAGTTCGGTCTGAGTCCACCTGAGTATGCCGAAGGTATACGTGAGGACCGGCATGACCCAACCGTTATATGCGTGTATCTTATTCACGCCCGACAAAAGACTGTTGAGCACTTTGTCAAGCGTGCATAAAACACATCGCAAACTGACTGTTTCATATCCGCCTCATCGACACCTATGTTCTGTGACATACACAGGTATCGGTATGTTTGAGCTTCGGAAAGGGTCCTTATGTTGATGGACATAGATAAGTCTATGCCCTCAGAGTTAGCAACCCTACCCCTTTCGACATGGAGGACGCACACTTATCCGTCCCCAGCTCCATTCTAATAGAATTGCTAAAATCAAGTGATGTTTAGCAATTCTACAAGATGAGCGACTGGAGGCGAATAACTTGAGATCATCCATATAGAAAAGGTGGGTCACTTTGTACCTCCTTTCCGAAGCTGAAATCCTCCCAGAACCCCCAGTAAGGTACTGAGAGGGTTTAGAGAGAGGCAGAACCAGATTGGACTCAGACAATCGCCCTGGAAGATACCTTCTTATTGATTCTCTGCAGCCGTCATCCGCTCGCCTAGATGACAAAGGATCGTACTCCACTGCTCCATACACTGCCAGAGAAGTCTCTAACTGTACAGTCAACCTTGTACAGCTGGAGGACCTTCTTCAGCCATGTATGAGGCACCGAGTCGAATGCCTTTTGTAGTCTATCCAGACGGCGGAGAGGTTCCGACGGTTGCGTTTAACCACCTTGCCAATGACCGCGTTAATGGGGAGTGGTTCTTGGTTCCACGACCACTGCCCGACATCCATTTTGAGCGCGCGAGATCACCTGATTTGAGTTCAGGTGACGAGTGATTCTCGCGCTCAAAATGGATGTTAGTGTCTTGTATATCGTGGGTAGACACGTGATGGGTATTTGCTCGGGTCTGTGGTATCACGGTCTTTAGGAACCAAATGAGTGATCCCAGTAGTGAAGAGGCTTGGGAGCGACTTCAGTCGAGAGCCTCTTGAAACTGTCGCGAGCACAGCGTGACATACCACGAACCCTTCAGCCAGTAGTGATGCAGCCCGTCGAGGCCCGGACTTTTCCAGTTCGGGGCCCTTCGGACCGCCCGGCGTTATGATGATGGGGTCCATGGGTGTAACATTCGCACACTGACTCGCCATAACTTCCGTCTAAGGGCCCTCACTGTGGTTTACGGGCTCTGACCAGAGGCCGCGCCAGAATGCGACACTGTCATTCGGTGCTTGGCCAGTTCCACGTACCATTGGTCGCTCCAATGATTTAGAGCCCTTCTGATCACTCTGGAAGAGACGATTCTGGTTGAACCGTGTCAACCTCTCGGTATATCGCCGAATTCGCTTCCCCAAGCAGCGATTCTCTGCTTCAGGTCGTCATGCGCTCCGTCAGTTATTGCGTAATATTCGGCTGGGACAAACTTATATTTGTCCCAGCAAACGCCATCCTGACGGTGCGCACAATTCTCGGTCTATTATTACCTGACCTAGTTGTCAGTCTGCCGATGAGGGCTCTTGCCTTTGCGATACGGTCCTCAATTCTTTTCTCCAGGCTGGGATGGCGCTACTTTGTCTAGTAGCGCGTCCAGCCGGGAAATGGCGCCAATAATACGGCAAACTGCCAGTGCGGTACCAAAAATAATTGAGTCTGTTTCACAAAGGTCCTGGCTGGCGTCCAAATAGGTCACCCGTATTGGGTTAAGAGCCCTCACGACAGCCTGATTACGCTTGCTTAGGAGTATGCGTGGAAGTCGCGGTCAATTTTCGAGAGGCGTACTGCGCGTTTCCGAAATCGTCTCTTCCAATATACTCCTTATTTGCTTTAGTTCGTGGGAGACTATTTCATCATCATCTGAATCAACCACTACTGGGATATCCACGGCGGCATCCACGTGTGTAGGTTGCTCTGCAATTAGTGGCACCGCATTACCAGCTGTAGCATTTTCATCCGATGAGGGAACAGCCTCACGTCGTAGTCGTTCGAGTTCTACGTCACCAAATATGTTGGAGCGCAGGATTTACCGTACCAGGTTTTGCTCCGTTACATGAACAGATGGCTCCAGCTCTGCGAAAAGAGATGCATCCGAGCCCAAAGCGGGTGCCGCTTGCCGAGTCCGAGAAGACCCAGCCGACACCAAGCCCTCTGGTGGGGATGATGGATGCGGGCAGCTACTAGGTGGTCTTGCAGCCCCGCGCTTGGCTGGCGACCGCATGCTGTCGCGTCCAGCGCCAGCTCCAGACGCGCCCTGGCGACTTCCAGGCAGCGGCCTTTGCGCACTTTTTGTCCATCATCCATTTTGGGCGTCAATTAACGGGAGACGCCCAGCCCGGCACCGTTTCATGGTTCGGCCATATGCACAAACGGACTTTTGCACCTCAATTTTGCCTAGGCACGGCGCACACCTTTTGGCAGGGCGCTGACTGGTTGCACGACGTAGCAGATTTGTCACTTAACTGTTACGTCAGCGGGCGATGGGTCGTCACTTCCCTACGCCTCATTATTCCAAGTTCATTTAATTTTAATTTCAATAACATTTTCAAGTCAATGAACCATTTCTTATTTAACATATTTAGATATTGTATATATTATTGTATGTATATAGTTATATAAAATTATAATTTGAATGGAAAAATGTTGATATTGATTTTGATGTATCTATAACGTCGGACATTGGATACATATTAGAAGTACAGGTTGGGCCAGAATAGAGTTCACTTTTCCTTAGCAAATAGATCGTTGACCGGGGTTAGTGGGTGCGAAGAGTGATCGGGTCACGCGTCTTTCGTAATTTTAGTCGTCATGAGTCTAGTTCACGGGAGAGCATCGCGCGTTTACTGTTCGAGCGTTTTACGAAAATGGTCAGTATGTTCAGAGTTAAATTCAATTTACGGAGTAACCGGCAATATCTTAGCACTCAGTTACTTAAACAATGACTGAAGAAGTTCAAAGAAACTGGTTTCACGCTACCAATGAGACATCAAGTTCGTTCCCGTACTCACGCACGGAGGAAGCGATTCGGATGGTTAATCGTTCTCTTCAAGAAAATGCGGAACTCTATCCTCGACGACGTTCTGCAACTTTGGGGATTTCACAAAGCTTAAGGCAAATTTTGAGATATGATTTGAAGCTTCATTCTTACAAGATTCAGTTAAAAGAACTTTCCCATGATGATCATACAAAAGGGCGTCATTTGGAAAATTGCTCTAACATCCACATTGATGTTAGAGCAATTTTCCAACTTCGGGAACATCTTTTCTCGGACGAAGCCCACTTTCACCTAAACGAATTTGTCAACAAGCAGAATTGCCATTTTGGAGTGCAGCTCGCGAAAACATCAAAAGCCACCACTGCCAGAAAGTGACGGTTTGGGCTGCCATTTCAGCTAAAGCGCTCATTGGGTCTTATTTCTTCGAAAATTCTCGAGACCACGCAGTAATAGTTAATACAGACCGTTATGTGGAATGCTTCAAGAGTTTTAAGGCCAATCCTTGCTGGGCTGCAAGAGTACAACTCACTGATTTGGTTCCTGCAGATGGGGCAACCTGCCACACGTCTAATGCCAGCATGGAGGTCGTACAAGAGTTGGAGGCCTAGAAAAGTCACATTTTCATTAAAGATAATGAAATTAGGTAACCCGAAATGTATAGAACTCTAATAAGTTTTCGAAACATCACGTGATCGATCGTTTTGATTGCTAATTGTTAGACATTGTCAAACTGCGTGACGAAACGATAAAGAAACCTAGTAACATGAACGACATTATCTTAGCAATGCGTACACAAGTGGCACTTTTGAAAAAGAAACCACTGAGATGTCGAACCGTTCATTCGACAACTTAGGGAACACTTGAACCCTTTAGAAATGGCTGATTTATAGTTAGCGTTGGTGTTGTTTGCTTCAATTCAGCTTGTTTCTTGTTTTCGTGGTTTTGATAAAAATGCATTAATTGCGTTTACTAAGGGCTGAACATAATGAGAATGTGTGGTTGAGGCGTCAAAAAGATACAATTACCGGCAGAAATGGAAAGAGGAAGATATGCCTGAGTTACTGTTTGTTGAACATTTCCGTTTAAATAAGAGCACCTTTCGGTGGCTTTGCAACGATTTGCGAGTTCACACGTCGCTAAGAGGTTCTAAAACAATCCGTTTGAAAATTAAGGTAACCTTACTAAACGTTTACAAATTAAAAAAAAACATTTTCTTTTCCTAATTACTTTGTTTTTAGGTGCTCACTGCTCTTAGTTTTTGGACCAAATTCACAGGTTAAACAAGACACATTCACATAGTGATTATTACATAATCCCCACTGATGGACACGAGCTAGTTCTCGCATCCAAACAAACATACAAATACATAAAAACTGGAGAAAGTGCCACAAGTCTGGAGGAGAGCTTATAGGAGATACTCAAGAGTTCCACTACACTGACGATATGATACCTCTGCTGTGCCCCTTCTGGCCCTTTCACTACAGCATGTATGGATGGGGCCAGAGAGGCCACACCAGCACGGGGGCAACGAGAACAGAAGCAGAGGTGGATATGGGCCTGTTGGCAATGACGCTGTCCTCACTCATGACTCTGGCCAAGCCAGTCACACCACAAATGTACCTGCATTTGTTAAACGGTGGAAGGCTGCTCTAGCATCGATTCAGGCTGCTGACATAGTGTCCGCGTGAGTCATGGCGGGATCATAGCTTTGACAACCCACTTCCAAAACATCATCACCACAAGGGATGATTTACGAGGAAATAGTAGTGGTGGAGAAAACTGGACTGGAAGGGGCGATCTTAGCTCAGATCAAGCTGGTATGGGGTACTCGCAAAAGGCAGCAGTATATGGACGCCTTCATTAAATCTCACTGCCGAGCGCTGGAAACCCCATAGTCCTTGATCAAGCCCTACTACTTCAGTCCCGGTGGGATAAAGCCCACAATGACGACCCTAACATAGCCTATAGCAGGGTGCGGAACCCATCAAGTCACAGTGAACTAAATCACTCACACTTCCTGGACCTTTACTATGCGGCCATGTCCTACACTAAGATCAATAAGTTAGTCGGAGACAATTTCCAACTTTCCCAGACACAAATCACGCCATGCCTATCTTATCGATAAATATATCAAGAAGGTAGCAACGGCAGAACTGGGAGAGATGTCGAAGAGACCAGCAAAATTGACCCGATTGGGTTATCCAGTGACTCAGAGAAGGAGAAGAGACTTGATAGTGAAGAGGAGGACAGCGAGCCGCCTCGCAGGAGAACAAGAAGACAATAGACCCATGCGAACAACACGGTGCCTCACCCGATTACACAACTAAGTTTAAGTAATCCTAAACTACCTTAGTACCTACTGGTTACTATCAGGATCGTGGGTGTTAGTCAAATTTAATGCAAAAACAACGAGCCGGTGTGTCCAGCAAGTCAATGATGCGCTCAACCACACCGCACTCATGAGCAAGTGGATCAATTTCACAAACAACACAAGAAAGATCATTAATCAAAGAACAGTAAATAATCATGCTTATGTTTCTAGGTAATGGTTAGCTAAAAAAATAAAGTATATTAAGTATATCTTAACTACAGTAATAATGAAATTGAAGTATCATGAATAGGTTTATTACTTGTCTGTCATATATTACAAGAATCTTCATTTACAGATTTTAAATGAAGTATAATTTGCCTGGAGTGAAAGGATGCATCGATTGCACCCACATTGCAATAGTAAAACCAGCTGAAGCATAGCATGATTTGTATAATAGAAAAGGATATCATTGGGTATCATATTACCCAGTAACTGAGCTGTGGAGGTCAGATAGGCAGTCGCTCCATGTAAAATACTGGTATTCAGCTGCATCTGGTTAGACTGGAAGTCGACTGGGGTCGAATTTCGTATTTGGGAAAAAGCTAGGCAGATGATGATGGTAATGTATAGTCAGACAGTGTTAATAAATAAAAATTATCACTTTGACCATGGTTGCATTGCTTTATATTACACAACATAACATCGTGTCTGTATTCCCTGAAGGGATAAGGCAAAGGAGTGCAGTACAACCGCATTTCGTCAGTTAAATTCTTTCTCAGACAAAGGCTTATTATAAAATTATTGTTTTAGATTTCAAGAAACAGAGCTCATAAGTCACAGTCGCTGGGTGAGCTGATAGAAATGCCTATTATTTTGTATCTGCAAAATCTGGATCCTCAACATCAGTATATGAAACAAGTGAGCATAAGGAATTGACTTTGCAGTCTACTTCACAGGCTAGTCAGAGGCTTCACCAAGGCTGAGTGAAGCTATAGTGTTACCTGACTATGTAAGGAAGTAGAAACTGAATCTCGCTGTTTTATTGAAGGTTGTCGGAGACAAGAGAGAATAGAGTTCCTGTTACAACTAAGAAAATGTTGTTAGATGTTTATAAATTCTATATCCCAAAAAACAATAGATTATACAATCACCACATTAATACGCAATCTTGGGATTTTCTTGGCATAATCAAAACATGCTAGAATTAAAAGTCACTCAAATACTGGCCTTGATTTTATCAATATCGCAAATATGAAAGACCGTTTGGTGCACCATTGGTTAGGCTTTACGAAGAGCAGTATCAAAGGATTTTAGATGAAGTGCTACAATGTGTCTGAAGCTCATCACTTAATGTATGAATATTTTGTAACCAAGCATTTAGGAATTAACCATATAAATCGCCAGCAAATTGTTAACAGAACCTTATTTATACCACATGGTGTATTTGGAAACCATAGTGGGGAAAAACCTGTAATAATAAATGATGGTACGTACTATATAAAAAAGTTCAAATTATTTGTACCAAAAAAGAACTTATTAGTTTACATTAGTATAATAACTTAGTAAAACATTAATAATGTAAGTGCAGACGGTCATATTGTTGATGTAATGGGCCCTATCCTGCTACCACATCAGATGCAAATATTCTTAATCATGAGTTTCGTGACCCTAGTTTAATGTTACGTAAATACTTTCAAGCTGGTGATGCATTCATTTTGGATAGGGGCTTCAGAGATGCCTTGCCTTTATTACATGAATGTGGTTATAGAACTTACGTTCCACTAACATTGTAGGTGGGTGAATGGCAGCATTCCACATTAGAGGCCAATAAATCAAGGGCAGTCAACATATGCAGATGGGTTGTTGAAGTAGTTAACGGAAGGTTTAAAACAGATTTTAAATTATTTAGACAAGACTATTTTAATACTACTTGAAGCATTTAATGATTGATTTTGAGGTGGCTGCCGCTCTACTAAATGCTTTTCACCTTCCTATTACAAAACCTGTTGGTGCTGGGGATATTGTACCAATGATCAATGAGAACATGAACAAAGAAAATGATTTAGGCGTGATTGAAAATAGTATAAACCGACGTAGAGCTGATTTTACACGAATACATGAGCAAAATGATAACTGAAATGATTTTCCCAGCTCACACATAGTGATTTAATAAAAATATCTTTAGGTATTTATCAAATTAGCAGGCTAGGTACAACATACACGACATGATTGAAGATATGAAATAGAAGTGTGTAGAGAAACGGACAGCAACCTACTAAGAGAACTGTTAATATCCAGTCATTCTATGGCTATTAAGAGGTCAGCTCAAAAACATATTTAAGATATATTTTAGTTCTTACTCTTAATAGTAGAGATCAAACAATATTATTGTAGTTGCTTGGTAGGAAAAAGAACTGTAGATTGCTGTTGTCATGTAATGTCCATAATATGGTACCTAAGAGGAAGCGATTCGGATGGTTAATCATTCTGTTCAAGAAAATGCGGAACTCTATCCTCGACGACGTTCTGCAACATTGGGGATTTCACAAAGCTTAAGGCAAATTTTGAGATATGATTTGAAGCTTCATTCTTACAAGATTCAGTTGGTGCAAGAACTTTCCCATGATGATCATACAAAAGGGCGTCATTTGAAAATTGCTCTAACATCCACATTGATGTTAGAGCAATTTTCCAACTTGGAACATCTTTTTCTCGGACGAAGCCCACTTTCACCTAAACGAATTTGTCAACAAGCAGAATTGCCATTTTGGAGTGCAGCCTCATGAAAACATCAAAAGCCACCCACTGCCAGAAAGTGACGGTTTGGGCTGCCATTTCAGCTAAAGCGCTCATTGGGTCTTATTTCTTCGAAAATTCTCAAAACCACGCAGTAATAGTTAATACAGACCGTTATGTGGAATGCTTCAAGAGATTTTAAGGCCAATCCTTGCTGGGCTGCAAGAGTACAACTCACTGATTTGGTTCCTGCAGATGGGGCAACCTGCCACACGTCTAATGCCAGCATGTAGGTCATACAAGAGTTGGAGGCCTAGAAAAGTCACATTTTCATTAAAGATAATGAAATTAGGTAACTCCGAAATGTATGGAACTGTAATGAGTTTTCGAAACATCACGTGATCGATCGTTTTGATTGCTAATTTTAGACATTGTCAAACTGCGTGACGAAACGATAAAGAAACCTAGTAACATGAACGACATTATCTTAGCAATGCGTACACAAGTGGCACTTTTGAAAAAGAAACCACTGAGATGTCGAACCGTTCATTCGACAACTTAGGAACACTTGAACCCTTTAGAAATGGCTGATTTATAGTTAGCGTTGGTGTTGTTTGCTTCAATTGTGCTTGTTTCTTGTTTTCGGGGTTTTTGATAAAAATGCATTAATTGCGTTTACTAAGGGCTGAACATAATGAGAATGTGTGGTTGAGGCGTCAAAAGATACAATTACCGGCAGAAATGGAAAGAGTGGAAGATATGCCTGAGTTGCTGTTTGTTGAACATTTCCGTTTAAATAAGAGCCCCTTTCGGCGGCTTTGCAACGATTTGCGAGTTCACACGTCGCTAAGAGGTTCTAAAAATCCGTTTGAAAATTAAGGTAACCTTACTAAACGTTTACAAATTTAAAAAAAACATTTTCTTTTCTAATTACTTTGTTTTTTAGGTGCTCACTGCTCTTAGTTTTTGGACCAAATTCACAGGTTAAACAAGACACATTCACATAGTAAAGATGCCTTACACAATCCCCACTGATGGACACGAGCTAGTTCTTGCATCCAAACAAACATACAAATACATAAAAACTGGAGAAAGTGCCACAAGGCTGGAGGAGAGCTTATAGGAGATACTCAAGAGTTCCACTACACTGACGATATGATACTCTCTGCTGTGCTCCCTTTCTGGCTCCTTTCACTACAGCATGTATGGATGGGGCCAGAGAGGCCACACCAGGACGGGGGCAACAACGAGAACAGAAGCAGAGGTGGATATGGGCCTGTTGGCAATGACGCTGTCCTCACTCATGACTCTGGCTGCCAGTCACACCACAAAATGTACCTGCATTTGTTAAACGGTGGAAGGCTGCTCTAGCATCGATTCAGGCTGCTGACATAGTGTCCGCGCAAGCCCTACTACTTCAGTCCCGGTGGATAAAGCCCACAATGACGACCCTAACATAGCCTATAGCAGGGTGCGGAACCCATCAAGTCACAGTGAACTAAATCACTCACACTTCCTGGACCTTTACTATGCGGCCATGTCCTACGCTAAGATCAATAAGTTAGTCGGAGACAATTTCCAACTTTCCCAGACACACATCACGCCATGCCTATCTTATCGATAAATATATCAAGAAGGTAGCAACGGCAGAACTGGGAGAGATGTCGGAAGAGACAAAAGCAAAATTGACCCGATTGGGTTATCCAGTGACTCAGAGAAGGAGAAGAGACTCTGATAGTGAAGAGGAGGACAGCGAGCCGCCTCGCAGGAGAACAAGAAGACAATAGACCCATGCGAACAACACGGTGCCTCACCCGATTACACAACTAAGTTTAAGTAATCCTAAACTACCTTAGTACCTACTGGTTACTATCAAAGGATCGTGGGTGTTAGTCAAAATTTAATGCAAAAACAACGAGCCGGTGTGTCCAGCAAGTCGTTGATGCGCTCAACCACATCGCACTCATGAGCAAGTGGATTCAATTTCCACAAACAACACAAGAAAGATCATTAATCAAAGAACAGTAAATAATCATGCTTATGTTTCTAGGTAATGGTTAGCTAAAAAATAAAGTATATTAAGTATATCTTAACTACAGTAATAATGAAAT
Organism: Parnassius orleans; assembly: GCA_029286625.1. Taxonomy (NCBI): domain Eukaryota; kingdom Metazoa; phylum Arthropoda; class Insecta; order Lepidoptera; family Papilionidae; genus Parnassius; species Parnassius orleans. The sequence goes on along the minus strand of JAGSMP010000425.1, from coordinate 85,725 downwards.
TGAAGTATCATGAATAGGTTTATTACTTGTCTGTCATATATTACAAGAATCTTCATTTACAGATTTTAAATGAAGTATAATTTGCCTGGAGTGAAAGGTTGCATCGATTGCACCCACATTGCAATAGTAAAACCAGCTGAAGCATAGCATGATTTGTATAATAGAAAAGGATATCATTGGGTATCATATTACCCAGTAACTGAGCTGTGGAGGTCAGATAGGCAGTCGCTCCATGTAAAATACTGGTATTCAGCTGCATCTGATTAGACTGGAAGTCGACTGGGGTCGAATTTCGTATTTGGGAAAAACTAGGCAGATGATGATGGTAATGTATAGTCAGACAGTGTTAATAAATAAAATTATCACTTTGACCATGGTTGCATTGCTTTATATTACACAACATAACATCGTGTCTGTATTCCCCGAAGGATAAGGCAGAGGAATGCAGTACAACCGCATTTCGCCAGTAAAATTCTTTCTCAGACAAAGGCTTATTATAAATTATTGTTTTAGATTTCAAGAAACAGAGCTCTCATATGTCACAGTCGCTGGGTGAGAGCTGATAGAAATGCCCATTATTTTGTATCTGCAAAATCTGGATCCTCAACATCAGTATATGAAACAAGTGAGCATAAGGAATTGACTTTGCAGTCTACTTCACAGGCTAGTCAGAGGCTTCACCAAGGCTGAGTGAAGCTATAGTGTTACCTGACTATGTAAGGAAGTAGAAACTGAATCTCGCTGTTTTATTGAAGGTTGTCGAGACAAGAGAGGAATAGAGTTCCTGTTACAACTAAGAAAATGTTGTTAGATGTTTATAAATTCTATATCCAAAAAACAATAGATTATACAATCACCACATTAATACGCAATCTTGGGATTTTCTCTTCTTGGCATAATCAAAACATGCTAGAATTAAAAGTCACTCAAATACTGGCCTTGATTTTATCAATATCGCAAATATGAAAGACCGTTTGGTGCACCATTGGTTAGGCTTTACGAAAGAGCAGTATCAAAGGATTTTAGATGAAGTGCTACAATGTGTCTGAAGCTCATCACTTAATGTATGAATATTTTGTAACCAAGCATTTAGGAATTAACCATATAAATCGCCAGCAAATTGTTAACAGAACCTTATTTATACCACATGGTGTATTTGGAAACCATAGTGGGGAAAAACCTGTAATAATAAATGATGGTACGTATTGCTATATAAAAAGTTCAAATTATTTGTACCAAAAAGAACTTATTAGTTTACATTAGTATAATAACTTAGTAAAACCATTAATGATTGTAAGTGCAGACGGTCATATTGTTGATGTAATGGGCCCCTATCCTGCTACCACATCAGATGCAAATATTCTTAATCATGAGTTTCGTGACCCTAGTTTAATGTTACGTAAATACTTTCAAGCTGGTGATGCATTCATTTTGGATAAGGGCTTCAGAGATGCCTTGCCTTTATTACATGAATGTGGTTATAGAACTTACGTTCCACTAACATTGTAGGTGGGTGAATGGCAGCATTCACATTAGAGGCCAATAAATCAAGGGCAGTCAACATATGCAGATGGGTTGTTGAAGTAGTTAACGGAAGGTTTAAAACAGATTTTAAATTATTTAGACAAGACTATTTTAATACTACTTCGAAGCATTTAATGATTGATTTTGAGGTAGCTGCCGCTCTACTAAATGCTTTTCACCTTCCTATTACAAAACCTGTTGGTGCTGGGATATTGTAACAATGATCAATGAGAACATGAACAAAGAAAATGATTTAGGCGTGATTGAAAATAGTATAAACCGACGTAGAGCTGATTTTACACGAATACATGAGCAAAATGATAACTTAAATGATTTTCCCAGCTCACATAGTGATTTAATAAAATATCTTTAGGTATTTATCAAATAAAGCAGGCTAGGTACAACACATACGACATGCTTGAAGATATGAAATAGAAGTGTGTAGAGAAACGGACAGCAAACTACTAAGAGAACTGTTAATATCCAGTCATTCTAGCTGGCTATTAAGAGGTCAGCTCAAAAACATACGAGGGTGATCCAAAAGTAATGATAATCGGTTACTTCATTTCCGCATAAAATCCAAAAAAATTTTTTGTTTGCTTATATACTCCTACGTCAGCCTAAAAAATCATATAAATACATCACGATTTCCGGGAGATACATTCATTTGAATAAGAACTGTCAAAGAGATAACATCAACATGGAGAAAAACGAAATTAGAGCTGTCATCAAGTACCTATGTTTGAAAAAATGTCTTCAAAGACATACACAGTGACTTAGTGGAAACATTGGGGACTCTGCTCCTCCATATTCTACAGTTGCACGCTGGGCCAAGGAGTTTAAACTGGGCAGAACATCCACTGAAGATGAACATCGCGAAGGACGCCCATCCACGTCCCTCACTGAAGACAACGAAAAAGTCGAAGATGTTGTGTTGGCAGATCGAAGAGTGACCATCAGGCATGTAGCTGAGGTCACAGGGATCTCATATGGCAGCGTTCAAAGAATCCTGCGAACGAGTTGCATATGAAAAAGGTCTCTGCGCGTTGGGTACCCAGAATGTTAACTGACGAGCAAAAGAAAATCGAGTTGACATTTCGAGGGTCAATCTCGAAAAGTTCCAAGCAGATCAAGAAAATTTTTGTTCCATTTTGTGACTATGGACGAGGCCTGGATCCACCATTTGATCCTGAAACGAAACAACAATCGATGACTTGGAAGCGAGCTCTCACCGACGCCAAAGAAATTCAAAGTTTCAAGTTCGGCGGAAAGGTTATGGCATCTGTTTCTTGGGACGCTCAAGGCATAATTATGGTGGAATATTTGGAAAAAGGAGCCACTATTACGGGCTCTTACTACGCAGACCAAATAAGAAGATTACGGGAGGCCATTAAAGAAAAGACGCAAACTGCGAGCTGGAGTGCTGTTTCACCAAGACAACGCACCGGCTCACAAAGCCGCAGTTGCGATGGCTGCCATTCAAGAAACGGGATTCGAACTGCTCGAACACCTCCCTATTCGCCAGATCTAGCTCCTAGTGATTTCTACCTCTTTCCTCGGCAAGGAACGCCTCCGAGGCAAGAAATTCGAAGACGATAGCGAAGTAATGGCCGCTGTTGAAGGGTATTGGGAGGTCAAGACAAAGAATTTTTTCAAAGGAATCCTGGGTTTAGAAAAAGATGGACTAAATGTATTGATTTGTTAGGAGACTATGTAGAAAAATAAATTATTATTTTAACTTTAATTACCGTGTTTTATTTTCATTATCATTACTTTTGGATCACCCTCGTATTTAAGATATATTTTAGTTCTTACTCTTAATAGTAGAGATCAAACAATATTATTGTAGTTGCTTGGTAGGAAAAAGAACTGTAGATTGCTGTTGTCATGTAATGTCCATAATATGGTACCTAAGCTGGGCAAGGCATCAAGAGAATTTATTACCGCCTGCACAGTTTTAGACGATATTTTGTTTATGATGAAGTGGACGATGAATAAATCATTAAAAGAAAGAGTTTTTTTACTTATTATAAGCCAGTGCTTGACCACAATCCCACCTGGTGGTAAGTGGTTTTGCAGCCTTAGATGGTAAATCGCACTGTCTCAGCGTAACAAAAGCCTATTCTCTCTTGCCTTGAAGACGCCCAGATTGTATTCGGACGGAAAGATAGACGCCGACAAATTATTCCACCCCTTGCTGTACGCATTACAAAAGTCGAAGCAAACCGTTTGAATTCATATTCCTCTGCGTTTTATAATTATCTCAAACCTCTAGAATCTAGTTGGACGTCTGAATCCTCAATGTGAATGTACTACAATAAACTCTGGTAAAATCTTTTACAATAAACTCTGATAATTATTTTGTTAAAGTATAACGTTAGAGCTCGGTGTAAGAATAATAACGTTGTTTTTGTATAAACTAATAACATTTTTTGTTTTTTTCTACCATGGAACACAAAATATTTTATTTTTGGCGGTAGGTGAAAAAAAAGTGTGCACATTCTTGCGTTTTCTAAAATATACTTTAATTAATTAATACTTTAGTGTACGTTATTCGTTTTTTAATGCATACATACATACATACATATAATCACGCCTCTTTCCTGTAGGGGTAGGCAGAGACCACTTCTTTCCGCTTGCTACGATCCTTACATACTTGTTTCGCTTCGTCCACTTTCATTTTATTTTAATGCAACAGTACATTAATAATTAGTACTTACGTGTATACAACTTTATGCATGTAATCTGATTTAAAATTTACCACCTGCCAGCACATCACACACACACTAAATAATTTTAACAACAAAATGTCTCAACTGGGAGAAATAAGAACTGGACAGATTATAGGGTATTCTCAGCAATTCTTTTAGAGAAATGCTTCTCTAAAAGAATTGCTGAGTTGGAAGCACAGCTGCATACTGGAGGACTTGCTAAAGATACTGTTGCAAAGGTGGCTGAAGAATTCCGAACATTCCGTGAGCTTATGTTCTTAATGCTTGGGATTTTTTAATGCTCTCATCTTCCTGGGTGTTACTGAAGAAGAGAAGAAAGATTGCAGAGCTACTGTGGTGAGCATTGTTCGCAAGATGGAGTAGGCAGATATTACAGCCTCTAGCATCAGCGTTTTCCACAGGATTGGGTAGCCAGTAAAACCCATCTTAATACGGTTTGCTAGTATTGATTCTAGAACATTGGTGTGGAAGGCAAAATCCAAACTGAAAGGTTCATCAATTACGGTAAAGGAGTTCCTGACAAAGGCACTGCAAATAGTTCACGCCAAAGCCCGGCAGCATTTTGGTATGCGAGCTTGCTGGACCCAGGATGGTATAATAGTGGTGAAAACTGCTGATGGATTCCGGCACAAAATCACTTCCTTATACTTAACTTTCTAAAGCAAAAATACCTCAAATGAGCAGCTGAGACCTTGGCTGAGGGCAAGACCACAGTTGTGGGATCATCAAACTCACTTTTAAAACTTCGTAAGTGATGTCAGTTGATGTTTACAGTTTCGTGAATTAAGTTTTCACTACGATAATATAATATTTCTCCATTTGTTTAGGTATAATATACACAATATTTATTTATTTTGTTTCAAGTGTACGTATTTCCAAACTGTTACTGAGTTCGCTATTAGGCGTTGTATTTCCTTTCTTTTAATCAATTATATCCTCATGTTTAACTTACAACATGCATAATATATTTATATTTTCTTATGTAATAATCGTTACTTCATCACTCGAACTGCAATGTAAACTCGCTTTTGTATTTTTTAATGAGTGTAATTGTTATTTGTCAAATGTTAATGTTTTTGTTTCTAGTAGTTTGTAGTTTAATGCCTATTTGACGTTTGACAACTTTAGAGAAACGGTCGGTAACTTGTAAAACGTAGTGAATATAGTCTATACGTTGTGTACTAATTAACTTTATGTATAATTTTATCTGTAATTTTTTTCGCTTCCATTTGTTGTTAACTCCATTCCATAATAATCTTTCAATGTTATATGTTTCGCAGTATTTTTAAATTAATTATGGTTGTATTTTGGGTCAACTGTTATATAATGTACGTATGTTAGCTGGCGGGAAGGTGCAGAGATAATAGTGTACTTTTGTAACGTTTTATAATATTTATGTTTTAAATTAATTATATATATTTTATATCATATTTATATTTATATATTTATACTCATTTGACGAACACTGATGATGATTCTTTTTTCAGCCATTGAAACTGTGGTGTATCTATTTATTTATACAAACATTTTAAATATCATTTTACATGTACTCGTTATACAGTCACTTTTATTATACACATATATAATATGTATTTATCCTATACAAAAATAAATAAGATCACATAATATATTTAACATATAATATTAAATACTATTAATCAATGCATACACACAACATACACAATCTATAGTATTTATATAATATATTTATTTTACTACACACTGATTACTTATGTATTATAATTTATATTAGTATTTTATATTGTCAAGTCCCGTACGTTGAAGGCGGTTTCTCGATCGGTCGACCGGCCGCCGTGCACAGTTCAACAGAGTACTCGCCAGTTAGCAACGAGACCCAATACGCGTAAGCGCATTTTATTTTTGTTTCGTTATTTTCAATATTTTTCAATTATTTTTTTAATATTATTTTAATTTATTTAGCGTATCATTTGTATGCTGATGACCTGCAGTTGTATTCACAGGCGAGGGTCGATTGTGTATCTACAGCAATTGACTCATTTAATAGGGACCTAGAGCATATAAAGAATTGGTCTGGTCTGGTTTGGCCTCAAAGTTAACCCGTACAAACGTCAGGCTATAATAATAGGTAGCCATCGGATTATAAAGAGACTGGATCCTACAGCTTTACCTCCGATCGTCCTTAACGGTCATATTTTGGAACTGAGTAGTACCATGAAAGACCTTGGCACACATCGATTCCACTATGAGCTGGCAAACTTAAGGTCAATTCAAACGTACCACAACCATACCACAGCCACAACCACAGCCACAACCACACCACAACGACGCCATGTGGTCGGGCGTATATTTTGTATTGAAAATGAATATTACAATTTACACGTACCACATTTTGCCGTTGTTATCGATCACCTGTGTAATACGACCACATCGCAACCACATCGCGACGGCGACCACCGGTGGCGGCACCGCGGCCACATCGCCACGACATGACGTCATCAACAGCGCGCGCCTAGCTGGCGCGCCTTTCATTCTGCGTAGTACTGAGTTGCCGCGTGGTTGTGCAAAAATTAAAATGTCCGACCTGAGACTTTTGACACGGATATGTTTATTGAGGAGATTCGCAATTTGCCATGCATTTGGGATCAAAGGACAGAGGAGTATTCCAATCGCATATTAAAATCAAAGCATGGGAAAACCTTTGCAAAGCTTTATGAAGATTTTGATAATAAGGAAACAAAAGAAAAAACCAGTGTGGTAAGTTTATTAATTACTATTTATTAAACCGAGTATACCTAACAACACCATTCATGCTTTATTGTACTGCCACGATAATTCACCTTCAGGGCTCACAAAATAGTCGGTAAATTAATTTCTAATAGAATCTGCTCAAATCCCGTCATGACTTTGATCAAAGGAATGCATTCGTAACAAATTTGAAGTTATCGATAAAGTGTCATCGAATTTATAGCCATCTCGCTTGAGTACTATATTATGTAATACGACACATGCTTTCACTATGTCTTTTGCAAATTCAACTGACACGTTAATTGGCCTATGCAATATTCGCCATTTGTTAGTCAAAATTCCAAAGGAACATTCTACATATCTTCGTGCTCGTGATAATCTATAGTTAAAACACGTTTTTCATTGTTAATTGCTTGCCACTGTATGGTCGCAGCAAATGTTTGTGTAATCCAAAGGCTTCATCGCCAATGAATACCATAGGCAAGGGCCTACCTACAGGGGTAATTGCTTGCGGTCCAGGTAGATCTAAATCATTTCTTTCCATTGCATCATATAAACTGCAGTCCCTCCAAATAGTTGAATCGGAAGTTTTACCGTAGGCTCCTACATCAACATACACGAATAAATAATCGGCGTCACATACGGCCATTAAAACAATAGAAAAGAAATGTTTATAATTAAAGAATAATGAACCACTGCGTGGTGGATGAATAATCCTAATATGTTTCCCATCTACAGCCCCTAAGCAGTTTGGAAAATTTGCTTTCTTTTTAAATTTGTTCGCAATATCAAGCCACATTGTTTTATTACATGTTGGTAAATGAATAGGCTGTAATTTATCCCAAATCAGGCGGCACACGTCGTGGACAATTTTGCTAGCAGTTGAAGTACCACATTTAAAAAAATCGGCGAGATCTTCAAACGAACACCCCGTTGCCAAATATCTGTAACAAAAAAATTATATTAAAAACAAATAATAATGAAATGGAATTATACAAGCTGTTACAAAAGGTTGAAATAAATAACACTGGGGTCATTGTACTGTACTCATGAATATGAACGAACAACTTTACTATGGGAACACATACGAAATCGTAAAACATCAGCTGTTTCATACATTTAGGTTACATATGTGTCCCCATAGTAAAAGTAGCTCGTGTTGAAGAGTACATCGACCCTTAAAGTATTTCAACCTTTTTTAACACCATTCAATAGGCTGATGACATTTTGGGAAATGATCGATCTTACATTATACTGGACTAATATAAAATAAATCCAGTTAATTTTAATATGGTAAAATTAAAAAAAAAATTAAAACATTAAATACTACTTATTTATATATTACATAACGTGTAGTTCACGCGGGTAGAAGCTAGTACATTAAATAATTATATTACGCTTTCAAAAAGCGCTTATGCCACCGGTATAAGAAAACTAATCATTTATCAAACCATATAAAGATGCTTGGCTGTCATAAATTTAAGAATAACTTGAAACTATTAACATGGATATTTAAATATACAGAAATTATCTTCAATACTGAGTTCATTATATGATCTGATCACTGTAATTTCGATATTGTAAAATATTATTATTATTATTATTATTTTCAAATTTAACTAACAACTTACTTTTCTACAAATTTCAATTTAACAATTAATTTTTCAGCTGCCAACTTACAAAGAAAATGGAAAAGCTTAAGAGACTCTTTCAACAGAGACCTTAAAAAACAAAATTCACAGAGAAGCGGTTCAGCAGGTAGTTCAAAGAGATACTACTACTTTAGTCAATTATTATTTTAAAGCCATTGTCTGAAAATCAAAATACAACATCGTCTCTACCAGTACAAAACAAAGACGATGACATCGAATAAATCGATAATGAAGACGATAATACTACTGAAATGAGTGACTCTGAAGTTTGGAAGAGACCAAAAAATCCAAAGAAAAAATGATGCAGAATATGGGTTAATAAAAAAATAACAAGTCATTTGAGCGATCAAGTAACTGCACATACTCGTACACAGAAACCTGACAAGTCCTGTGACAGTGATATGCATTTTTACTATCTTTATACGATAGATTTAAGACCATTCGCAATGATTGGAAACTGAATGCTCAGATAGAAATATTGAATGTAATTCAAAATATCACACACCTACAACTACACGTAATGATAATTACAGTGAATATGGACAGGGTATACGACACCAGCGTACCAACCGTACGAGCGACCATCTTCGCAATTTGCGTGCTGCATCCACACCAAGAGATATTTCAGTACCAGAATCTCCTCAGCGTCTCTTCTCAGGCTTCAAACTATAATGATCCGATTATAACGGATATTTTCGGAGATTAACTGATTAATTACCTACTCTGTTGATTTTGAATGACAAAATAAATCCATACTAATATTATCCATACTTACTAATATTATAAATGCGAAATTGTGTTTGTTTGTCCTTCTTTCACGTCGCAACAGAGCGTCGGCATGGCATGATTTTTTGTATGGGGATAGTTTGGTGGCTGTAGAGTGACATAGGCTACTTTCCGCGGAAAACATCTCATTCCGTGGGAAAATCGAATATGTTGCACAAGTTTGTCCTTCTTACACGTCGCAACAGAGCGTCGGCATGGCATGATTATTTGTATGGGGATAGTTCGGTGGCTGTAGAGTGACATAGGCTACTTTTTTCAGCGGAAAAACATATCATTCCTGTGGGAAAATCGAATATGTTACAAAATTAAATTCAGCTAGGTGGCGCCACCGTGATTCTACAAGACGGACGACGGTACGATGGACGAACACAGAAGGTCAGAATATCTGGATTATTATGTCTTTTTACCAAAATTAAGATAAAAATGTATGGATCTGTATTTTTCACGCAGGACCGGGAAGAGAGCGATAAAAACATAAAATTCACCAGCTGATTTTCTTCAAACGTTTTGGTGCATCGTAATTCAGAATAGGCGATAACCTCGCAGACGATATTAAGTAATCCGTTGATGCTCTGCCTACCCGCAAGGGTTACAGGCGTGATTATAGTATGGATCAGAAATACTATCACCACCTGTCGCCTTCACCTTAACTATTACTTAACAATGGTAGAAACAGTTCTTAGTAAGCCTTATTAATAAGCCTTAGTAATATTTATTGAACGGAAATGAATACAGTTCTTATATGTGGTTATGAATGAATCAGTATTACAATAAGAAAAATTGTGCATAATTATAAGAAAAATATTTTTGAGAGTTCTTATTAACTAACGTATACATAGTTTAAATTGATTCCGCTAGATGTCGTTACTAGGTTTTAAAACGCGGTAACGAAATGTTTCCTGACATGTACTTAACTCCGCCGTTGAGCCGCGCGTCAACTTATAGTGCATACGGTACCTATACGCTTAAATTGTTTCTATTTCGTAGCTTATTCGACTACCTGCTTTCGATTTCGGTTGTTTGTTATTTGCTTTGTGATTTGGTTAAGGTTGAATGGATTTATATTGGCTTTCATTTCGGATTTGTGTATTTTCTTGGATCGGTTTTGTTGATTTGGTTGGTAGTCCTTTATACATATTTAGACTCTGGCTTTGATTTTGGATTTTGTTAATTTAGAATCGTGAATTGGTTTCCGTTGTTTTAGGTTGTTTAACAATATTTCAGGAATATTAATAGTATAGATAGTGTATACGGTACCTATACACTTACTTCTTTTTGTTGGTTATATTTATATTGACTACTGCTTTCGATTTCGGTTTTCTGCGATTTGTTTTGTGATTTGGTTTAAGTTGATTCGATTTTTTGGCAATCGTTTTCGGATTCGTGTTGAGTTTTGAATTGGTTTTGTTGTTTTGAGTTTAAAATATTTAAAAGGAATATTTATTCCTTTTACATATTTTGGATTTGCTTAAAAAAATATTTAAAAGGAAATTTAATTCCTTTAGGTATTTTAACGTTTTTTATAAATAGGTTTTTCTTACTTAAGAACCGACAACCGATGGGTAAAAAGGTTCTCAAGTGGCGGCCTCTTACTGGCGGATGAAGTGTAGGCGTCCCACCCACTAGATGGAGTGACGACCTGGTAAGACATGCAGGAAGTCGACGGATGCAGGTGGCTCAGGACCGTGCTTTGTGGCATTCCTTGGGGAGGCCTATGTTCAGCAGTGGACTTGTGATGGGCTGTAATGATGATGATGATGATGATAAGGCAGAAGTTGCAATTGAAAATCATCCATTAAAAATAGATTCAATACAATCTGGTATATGCTGTCATTATTTCATCTGGTCTCTATATGCATACCTGATTGTCATATTTTTCAAGTACATTGATTAAAAGACGATTTACAAATGTTAAAATAAAGAAAATATTAAATAAAATAATGATTTTAAAAAACAAAATAAAAGAGCAAAAAAGTCAAGTAATAGCAGCAAAAAAAATGTCGAAGACAAAATTGTTTAAAAAGGTTCTGAAATCCTTATCGAAGCCTGTTCAGACATTGCTAAATATGCAATTAACTCAGCATAATAAAAAAGGCCGTGTAAGGCCTAAGTCCTAAAGGCTATAATTTTCTTAGAAAATTATTTACCTTGCCCTCAAAGAGGACATTGCAGGATGTTCTTAAAAAAATAACTTTGAAACCAGGTCTAAACCCAATAGTATTTCGTCAAATAAAAGTTGCAGCACAAAAATTTAATACGGAAGAACGCTTATGCTTGTTAATGTTTGATGAGATGTCGCTTTCACCATCACTTCAGTATGATAAAGCTTTAGATCAAATAGTCGGCTTTGAAGATTTTGGTGAAATGATCAGAATGACAATGTTGCTGACAATATTGCTGACAATGTTGTTGACATTATTGCTGATCATGTTTTAGTATTTATGTTAAAGGGTGTAAAAATCAGTATAAGCAACCTGTTTGCTTTGCTTTTTACAAAAGCGCCACAAATGTACTAGTTCTTAAAATTAATAAGGAGTATCATAAAATAAATATTTCAGGCAGGGTTAATTGTTGTTGTAACGGTGTGTGTGATCAATCAACAATTAACACAAAGGTAGTAAATGAATTATTAAGAGAGACAAAGCAGAATATTTGAAACTGGGTAAGAACATGAGGCAATGCTTTTCAAATTGAAAATCATGATATATTCCCGTTATTTGACTCGCCGCATTTATTGAAAGGAGTGAGAATAATTTAATATCAAAAGACTTAAGGTATACCCAGAATGACCGAGTAAAAACGGCAAAATGGCAACATTTAAAATTACTGTTAGAAATTGACTCTGGAGAAGATGAGTTAAGAATGTGTAATAAGCTTACAGAAATGCATGTTATTTCTGAAAAATTCTAAAATGAAGGTGAAACATGCAGCTCAAATTTTAGCCAACGAGTATCAGGAGCTCTACGATTTTGTGCAAGTAGGTATATATATTTTGTTAAACCATATTCAATGTTGAAATTATTTTTTTCTAAGATATCTCTTTATCACTTATCTACTTGTGTTCTCTTGTGTTCGCTTGTTTGTGTATTATTTAAAAAGTGCTCATAATATTTTATTTCTTTGCAGAAAATAAGTTACTGCCACAAGAATGTGAAGATACGGCAGATATAGTTCTCCTGTTTGATCAATTGTTTGATTCTTTTAATGGAGGTTCATATAAGAAAACATACAAGATTTACAAAAATTTTGTAAAACCAAACTCAGATCACTTTGCGCTATGAAATAAAGTTCTACCAGTTTTAAGGTCAATGAGATTCAAAACAGAGATAAAAAAAGAGGCAGCACTACATTATCTGTAAGTTATGAACAAGTTCCATCAATAAAAAATTGGATGCATAACATTCACACTATAAAAGGTTTGTTGCAATATTTATTTCACAAATACAACGTAAAGAGTATTTTGATGCGTAATTTTAATGAAGATCCCTTGAAAACTTTTTCTCCTCGGTAAGAAGCCACGGGGCTAGAGACAACAATCCTACGTGCCTACAATTTCAAAGTATTTATAAACCATTACTAGTAAATAATTTGAGTTCAACACATTCCTTGGGGGCAAATTGTGAGAAAGACTTTAAAAGTTTTAAATAATTGGGATTGCCTGCTGGCAAAAATAAGCTACCTCTGCCCCAAAGGAAAATAGAATTAGTATAGATTTTATAGGTCAAAATTTGGCAGGTAACAATTCACAAGAAGTTTCAAATAAAATTATCACAGAGACAAAAAGGTAAGTGGCAGGGCATGTCATAAAAAGTTAAAGATTAAAGTTTGCAAATCATGTATTATATGTAACAATGAATTGTGTGATACAACTCCACCACAAGTAGATGATTACATTTTCTCAGTAGATGTCACGCGAAGATCACTTATGAGACCCTCCCAAAACTTTTAGAATGTGTTGAAAAGTAATTAAAATAATAAAAATGCTTTATAAAACGGCCCCTACAGTGGTATATGTGATACAATTAAATTGTTAATTGATCTTTGTGTGGAATTCGAATTTTGTCATGTAAAAAAACAAAAAAACTTGAAAACTTTATAATTAATGAAATAATCAGCTTATTATTCACAGCTGGTGCATGAATGTCAATAAAATATTGCAGGGTAGACATGTTAAAATTGATGAAAATGACAAAGTGAAAATTCAAGCTCAAAAATACTGACTCATAGATATAGAACTAAATAGATGTTATTTATCTCTACATCACATTATGATGTACTTCTAATTTTCTAAAGTTACTAATAGAGATTCTTATAAAATTAGATAACTAATCACATAAGCTGTTTGATGATCCCTTAATTTTGATGTTATGGAAAAATGTTTGCTTTTACAGATAACCATTTCTATTTTGGTATTTCGAAAGAATAATTTGGCCTTGATTTTAGGTTATTAAAACATTTTTAAACTTATTACTTTTGTTACTACAAAATACAGCACAATTTTATAAATTATTTTCTTACAATAATACAAATCGTTAAAATACCTTCTATTAATTAATCAAGGTACATTCGTCTCGAAGATATTACTTTATAATTAGTACATATTTTTAAAGCACTCCAAGCAACATTACTTAGTTTGATTTCTAAGAGTTTAAAAATATTTTAATGTCTGAAGTTTTATTTTATCATTATTGATTATAATATGTCTGCCTTTTAATATTTTATTTATATTATTTATTGCCAGCTCTTAGACCGTCTTTGAGGGTCTGAACTATATATAATTATTTTGATCAAAAATTAATGATAAGGGTCCTTAGTTTTTATGTTTATGTCATGTTAAAAATTCAAATTTGATATTTATTAACAATTTAATGATTTGAAATATCCCATATTGGGGAATCATTAGTTAAATGTTTTAATTATTTTTGTTATATCTTCAACATAATGAAAAGTTTTGTGAAAGTCGCAAAGGCATTCTTGAAACATTACAAAGTTTATGTATTTGCTTGGGTTGGGGTTGTTTTCCAAAGGTCATCATTACAATTATTACATTATTTACATACCTACATTAATTTTCGTTTTTTTATAACTTTTGAAATAAAAATCTTTTTATTTTTAGCTTCTGCGAATTTGCTATCTGTCAAAATGTGATCAGTAAAACCTCATCTATTCACTACCTCTTCCTTTGGAGTGGAGGGCATTTTTACCAGAATAATCCAGATTTTATAATATATTATTAGCATCTTGCTAACAATTTGCCACCAAGGAATAATTTAAATTTAAATTGTTGAACAACAGTGTTTTGTATACATTTTAAATTGTTGGCAAGTAGGATTCGTGTTTTCTGCTCCGTGTTTTTTCACTAAGGAGAAAGAATTCAACAGAGTCTTAGTTAAATTAACGCATCAACTAACATAATATGTTGTTATCATAAAGATATTGAAACAAATATTTTGTCGTATTAACATTAGATATTGTCCAATTTTTATTGATGGAAACCGTTTATTTCCATCTCTTTTTTAACTTCCTTAAATCTCATTGTAATAGGCAAAACTTTGTTTCACAGCATATATGTGCCCTAGATTATGTTTTAGACACTTTTTATAAAATCTTCTATTATAGAAATTAAACAAAATCAAACCAAAATGACTAACTTCAGTCAGTCAGTAATATCTGCAGTATCTGTGCTCTCTTGGGCCAATTAATAATGTTTTGAAAATAAAATCAAAACAAAGTTGTTAAAGACAAATATTAATTTAACATTAATCATTAATATGTTTCAGTTGTAAAGACTTACTTGCACAAAATCTAAGACCACCTGATACACTTTGGTTAAAATTTGTGCTTTACTCTTCATTTAAGGTATTTTATCAGATAGCACATAGGTTTCTGTCAGCTTACATATCCATCATCCAGTAGTTCATTTTCTCCCGCATCAATATCTAAGAGTAATTATAAATGCTCCCATTTAGCAGTCTACTATGTCATGCTGTGTAAATCTTAATTGTGTTGAAATTAAATTTCCCCTTTCAATATGCGTAGGATCAAATAAAGAGAATTGTTTCTTATTTTAAATTTCAAAAGCATTATTGCTGCCTTTGTCTTATTAATTTAATTATTGCTTACTTTGGTGTTAATTGTAAATTGATCATGGACACCATTTAATCATGTTTGTTATAAATCTTTTTTAAATTACTGCCAGTAGCATTTTTGCAAAATCTATAACAAATTGATAGCTTATTATGAGCTTTATCTCCTTTATCATTAAACCAAAACATGTTCATGATCATATTTTCACTCTTAATATCCCCAGTCTTCAAATCTACGACAGTTGCATTGTAATATAGTGGAGAACACTAGCATCTCATCAAATATTAAGAAGCACGAGAACTGCCATGCTCAAGCTTTGTTCTTTCATTTGCTTAAATATAATTGGGTTTATATCTGGTTTAATTAGTATTTATTTAAGGATATTTTTAATGTCCGTCTTGAGGACAAAGTGAACAATTTCCTTAAGAATCTATATCTTTAAACACATATTGAAAATGGCTGTTTAACCTATTTATGGACAGTTGTTTGCAAACTTTGAAAGTTGAAGAATGTGGGTTGAGAATGGGTGAGTTAACCATCAAATGCCTTTTACGCCGATGATCAAGTCATATTTGCATCGTCGGCGGGAGTTGCAATGATGGTTACTTTAATGAACCGATCATTAAAGAAGAGGTATGAAAGTGAACGCAAGTAAGACGAAAGTGATGGTTTTGAAAGAGAAGAAAGTAAAACGTTATGTGAAATAAGAATAGAAGGGAGTTGATTGAGCAAGTGGATGAGTTTGTATATTTGGGATGTTTATTTAGTAGGGATGGTAGATTTGATAAGGATATAGAACGACGAGTGAACGCAGGAAAAGAGTGATGGGGCTCTACACGCTATTGAAGAGTCAGAATGTGTCAAAAAGGCACGTTTGGCAATTCACAATGCTGTGTTAGTCCTACTTTAATGTATGGTAGTGAAAGTTGGGTCTGGCAGAAGAAGCATGAGTAGAATAAATGCTGTAGAACGGTCATTAAGGAGTATGCTAGGGCTGAATCTGAATGACAGGGTGAGAAATAATGTGATAAGAGAAAAGTGTGGTTTGCAAGATGACGTTGTGACCAGGATTAAGAAAGGAATGCTTCGGTGGTTTGGTCATAGAAGAAAGAATGAACGAAGAAAGAGTGACAAAGCAAATTTATGCTGCAGAAGTGAACGGCAGAGTCGGAAAGGACGCCCTAGACGAAGGTTTATCGACCAAATTGGCGATATATTGAAATGGGCCAGATTAGGAGTACCCTTAACCGACGAGCGTGTATGCGTAGATATATGGATGTAAAGGAGGCGAGAGAGGTGTGCCAGGATCGTGCCAAGTGGAAGTCCGTAGTCTCTGCCTACCCTCTGGGTGACAGGCGTGAGTGTTTATGTATATGTAATGTTGCTCCAAAATGTATTTTTTATATTAAATTAAAGATGAAGCACTATAAACAATTATATAAATAATTATTTGCTCTTAAATGGGGAGGACTAAGCTCCTCCCCATTTTGTGGATACCACTGTTTTTCTTGGTATTACTATTGAGGTCATGCGACTGACATTGAAGTCATATTTGTTTTGCAAAAGGGAGCTGTATGGCGATTTATTAAATTAAATAAATAAACATATTAACTTTGACATCGCAATATATTTATGAAAATGTGATGTATGTACATTAAACATAAATAGCTTTGATAAGAATAAAGATGTTCATACTTTAAACACTAGGAATAAACATAAGCTTGTAATACCACTTACTAGAATCCACAGAATTGGTAATTCATTTATGGGGCAATGTATAAGCTTTTACAACAAAATCCCAGAATATGTACAAAATTTGTCAATAAACAATTCTAAATGTTTTATTCAAGGAAAAATGTACAAAAAGTGTTATTATAATATCAAATAATACATTAATGAAAATAACCCATGGGAATGAGGTGATCGCCACCATGCTGGTACTATTAAAATTTATTTAAGCTGTACAAAAAAATATTGTAAAGTGAAATGTTTAAAATGTCGCTGGTTCTTCCCAGGACAGGTGTTTTTCGAACCAGTGGTAAATAAAAAATTACTCAATAAGTATTATGTAATAATCTATGTTGAATAAAAATTATTCTATTCTATTCTATTCGTTGTAATATAAGATATTTACTAACCAGTAGGGACATTGTATAAAGAAGTCAATTTATATAGTGCAAATATTGTTAAATTTAACACATCTAATGTTAATCAATAACTAAGCAAAGAATTTTTAAACAATAAACTTTTAAAAAATAACCGGTTTTTTTTTTTTTAATAGTAACTAAGATTAGCACAAGAAACATAAACAACTATTAATTGCTGTAATGTAATTAATGGTTGTATATAAATAAAATTTATGTGCAAATAAAGGCGAGTAAAGCACATTTAATTTAGCGCCATCTGTTAGGCATGACACATCGCAATGACGAAAATTAAATTTGAGTTGCGCTTCTATCTCTAGTATATACAGGGTATTTTGAAACGCTCTTGAAAACGAAGACAGACGACAGTACTAACTATATCTTAGATGATGGGTGAAATATAAAATCGATCCTGATGAAAAAAATCATCTTTTCACAACGTTTTATTAGCTTTATTCACGCTCCATCGTGTTAAAATAAATCATCGTGTTAAATAAAACGTTAATTTCATTAAAATAAAACATGAAAATACTTAAACATTAAAGCAGCAATGGAATTTAAAATAAATAAACCATAAAATCAGCTGACTAGGGTCAATATCCGCGTCGAAGCCAAACTCAACGTCACGTAAAAAGAACGCTGAGCGATAGTGGAGGGGGTGTGTCTGCGCATGGGTACAGTCGCGTTCTAAAGTACTACATGGTACTAGGCTGTTGTTTTATAATATTATAATAGTAATTAATGGTTTTATTGTAGAATCATAATAGGTACTTTACTAGCTACTTAGAACTTTGGAAGAGGTTGAAATTCAAAATGGATAATGTTTGCTTGAGCATTATTTTTATTTCTATCGTAAAATAAAGAAGTTTGTAACAAGAAAACTTAAGCTAAGGGTGACACGCTGTCCATTATACCATTGGAACATGGAACATGGAAGCCAAATGTCGATGGTGTATTGGTGTTACTGGATGCTACTTCATCATCACTCATCAGAATCATCATCATCAATGCGAATGATAAATGTTTCCGTCATCAGGTTGACCACATGGTAATTTTTCGGTATTCTTCCTCAATACATTTAACTTTACTGCACAATTTTCCCCATTCACCTTCTATTTACCTTTTCGTTCACTAGTTCAGTTATAAAACAATAGATATAAATAATTTTCTTTCCTTCCTTTTAAAACCATCGTCGCGCGTCGTGCAAAGAAAGCTGTGTGCGGCTGTACATTGGGAAACATCGCTTTCAAAGCGCGGGAAGAATGAGGAACCAATAGCGTGCGCGCACAGTAATACTGGCGAGCATTCCCCCGTCGCGCCCCCTTCGTACCACCGCCCGGCCGACTGTGTGTCACCTCGAGTCAGCGCCAACATATGGGGAATTCCCCAAATTTACCTACTAAGATTTGTTTGAAAGCGACATAAGAATTAGAGGCGGCAATTACAATAAAACTTGCAATTAATTTTTAATAGTTTTGACGTACCTCTTTTCAAATCAAAGTATTGGATGGATTAAAACGGAAAGTCAATAAAAGTAAAGTAAAATAATTATTTTTAGATTAATTACCTGTCGATCATAATTGCAATTGATTTTAACTATTAAATTATTCAATACCATTTTATTTCTATTTTCTTGTACAAAATCAAAGATAACAAACCCAAGTAAGTACGTTTATTAATTTCAATATCATTTTGTAGTAACGAACTGCTTGTTTCGTCAGTCAAGATGTGTTAAAGTCAATGCAATAATCTATTGCATTGACTTTAACACATCTGCGCCACATACACGCATCAGAACTCCATTTTTAGGACAAACTACACACACATGACACTCACAGACATACTCGACCCGACATTTCCACTCTGAATGCCGATGAACTGGACCAGATCATCGACGAACTCACTAATGTGATCCACTCTGCGTGCGGGCCAGCATGCACGTCTGAGGTGGAGGCAAAAGGACAAAAGCTCTTTGATGGACGGAGAAGTTAGATACCATTAAGCGGGAGGTGGTTGATTTACATCATCAGCTCCATGCTGCCAAGCGCCAAGGCCTACCTATAGATCAGATCTTAGAAACAAAATTATAAAAAAGGAACTATATGCGAACAAAATACGTGACGGGTCGACTTTTCGTGAGTTTTGTGAATTGCAAAGTAAAGAAAATGTCTGGTCACTCACAAACAGGCTCCTTAAAACTGCCACCCTAGCGCCCACCAGTCACCCTAAACAGGGACTTCACCTACACCACTGACAGCCAGGAAACTGCCAAGACGATCCTCGACCACTTCTACCCGGATGACTTACCTGACACTTTAATGCGAGATCAAGAGCTTAGTTCAGAAATGACCGACATTCCCCAGTCCGACGACGACCCTCCTTTACCCAGGAGGAGGTGTTGGAGTACCAAAACAGATGAACCCCAAAAATGTTCCCGAACTTAACGATTTAACATCTGACATATGCTTGCAATTCGCAACAGCCTACCCTAGACTTTTGACTGAAATATTTAACCGTTGTCTTGCACTTCAACACTTCCTGACCAATGGAAATGGCATAATATGTCAAGATTATCCGAAGCCGGGTAAGTCTGACTACAGCGCATTAGAGTCCTTCCGTCCAATAGGATTACTGCCTGTGTTTGGCAAGCTGTTGGAAAAGCATTTTATCAGAAGGGTATACGACCCTTCTGATAAAATGCTAAACGCGAAGCTAAACAACCGCTTGAACAAATTTCAGTTCGGTTTCCGGGAGCAGAGCAACACGTGCGAAGCCATGAACACCGCTCTTAAAATAATAAGAACAACAAAATCAGAGAAACACCTCACCTCGCCATATCTCTTGATATAAAAGCAGCCTTTGACAACGCTTGAAGCCTGCTTTTTCCACCAATGCGGCATATCCAATGTCCTAATAACATCTTTCGACTCATTCAGGATTATATCCGCGATCGGGAGGTCATTCTTGACTATGTGGGAGGCTAGTCACCAAGACGATGTCTAAGACCTATTTGTTAAATGTAATTAATATTTTTAATAAATTAACTATCTTTATTTATTTATGATTTGAATTGTTTTAGTCTAATTGTTCTGTGTATTGATTAGAAAAATTTCATTTGTATGTGCTATTTATGTAAATTTGCATGCTATTTACAATCACATAGCAAAACATGTCGTGCTTTAAAAACTGTACTATCTTTATCTGTCCATGTTTTAAGCAAATATATCAAATAAATAAATAAGGGCTGCATACAAGGCTCACGTGTGGCCGTGTTCTCTGGAACATTATACTAGACAAATTACTACTTTTGGGCCTATATTTAAAAAATATTGACTGGCTCTTATATAAATGTTTTTATAGTTATAAGGAATATTTTGATTGGCGACATTCATTTATTGCTTGATTAAGTTTAACTTAATTTAATCTTATTATGGGTATTCTTATAATTTGTGCACGAACTTTTATTTCTATTGTGACATACATTTTATTTAATTTGAATTATATAATAAATTATCAATTTTGCACGTCTGCGAGCAAGCAGAACACTATTATATGGGACCACATGAGAAGCACCAGTTTTCAAATAAAAAGAATCATCAAAATCGGTTCACCCAGAAAAAGTTATGAGGTAACACACATTAAAAAAAGAAAAAGAACATACAGTCGAAGTGAGTACCGTCTCATTTTGAAGTCGGTAGAAAATTGGGGAAATGAAATAAGTCGTCCGCTGGTGAGTTTGCTACCTGGGCTACACTACATAATACCAAGCTATCGTTGGTGATTAGCATAATAAGATTAGACGGTCCTTCGAAAAGGTATAAAGAAAGTGACTAGTCAATATAAATCGTCGGCGGGTGAGTTGCTACCTGTGCTACACTACATAATACCAAGCTATCGTTGGTGAGTGATTAGTGACATAATAATATTAAATGGACTTAAAAATTTCAACAAGAAGAAAATAAATATTAATTATCGATAAATTTATAAGTGTCGGTATCAAATTTAAACTTTGAACTCTATATAGTTGTATCATCATTACAGCCTTCACAAGTCCACTGCTGAACATTGGCCACGGTCAGCATGCACAGCATTAGCACGGTCCTGAGCCACCTGCATCCATCGACTTCCTGCATGTCTTACCAGGTCGTTACTAGTGGGGGTCGCCCAACACTTCGCCTACCGGTACGAGGATGCCACACGAGAACCTTTTATCCCCATCGGTTATCGGTTCTTTGAGCTATATGGCCGGCCATTGCCACTTCAGCTACTAATCCGTTGGGCTATGTCAGTTACTCTGGTTCTACTGCATTCTATATAGTTCTCATATTCATACAATATATTGGTAGTAGCAGTCATCGCTTGTGCGTCGTTGTGTGAATACGCGTTAGAAATATCTAGTCCGGTAAGGTCAACAACCTCCACCGTGTTGAAGTGCGCTAGTTGCAATATTGTAATTAAAGAAATATTAGCGTTTATCCAAAACAACTGTGATGTGATGGACGAGAAAGGAATAATTTGACTGTGTATTCTTCGGCGTTCAAACCAGAGGATATATGTACAGCGAAGAATCTTCTTCCAATTCCTTAAAACAAAGAAGAAAATTGTTACTCGCAAGCGGGAAGGCAAAACTTTACGAGAGTTAGAAGTAATAATTACTGCAATAAAGAAGTCGATCTAGAGGACCTGCCAATTTTGTTGCTCGTGATCTGCAGAAATTACCCCAGTGACATTCGATCACATCGATGTAACTCGCTTGTTAAAAGACTTAATAATAATGCGAAATGAAGTTGAGAGTTTTAAGGATAATTATGTTAATATGGAAAGTTTTGTAGATCCAAAAAAGTACATAATTTGAAAATGACACTAGAGAACAATTTTGAGTGTACAAACTTTGTTAAGAATAAGCGAGGCGCTGCCAATTTGCTGGATAATTTTGATTGTGATAGATATGATATTACAGTTCGAATATAGCAAGCTGCCTTATGACTCAATATAGAGCCTAACGGATCAAATATGGCAAGTGTTATTGCTCAGATACAAAAGCTTGCAGCTTTGAGGCTTAAGTATTAAGCAACCAAATGGCTTATTTATTCTATGTTACAGCCTTCTATGCTTAATAATATGTGTAAGGGCTTATGTACGTTACAATATTGTAATACTGTGTAACGGTTCGACGCCGGGCTGGCAGTTAGCCCCTCGCCCGGACCTCAGAATAGGTAGTTGTTACCGAGTGGAAATAAATACAGTAATACTCAAATAGACTTTGGATCATTTATCATCTACATCTATAGGCAACGATAAGGGCTAACTCACACTGGTGACCCTACATTTAGGAATTGGTGTAGGTGATTTAATTAATACTGGTGGACATTAAATACATTTAGACTCAAAATGACTGAACCGGTGCAAATTAAGTGATTGTACAGGAAATACAGGAAGTGGCAGCAATATCCTGACCTCCAAGATACCTACGTTCTGGAGCAACCAGCCTAGGCTCCGGTTCGTGCAATTTGAAGCCGTCATTGCAAATCAAAAGTTGTCGGATGAAACAAGTTCAACCTACTCGTGACCAAACTCACCAAAGACAATGTGGAACAAGCAAGTGACGTCCTACTAGCTCCTCCAGAAACCAAGTGCTATGACATGCTGAAGAACAGGCTCATGACCGTTTATGAGAAGTCTGAGAACAAACAATTTCAGAGGTTATTATCTGAAATGGAATTAGGTGACTAAAATCGTCGAAATTACTAAGAAAATGAAGGATTTAGCAAGAAATAAATTACCGACGAGACACTCCGAATGATGTGACCGGGACATCTATCTACCTACATCCGTTAGAGCAGTATTGGCTGTAACCGAGATAAGGCAACTAGACAAACTGGCAGAGTTAGCTGACAAGATCATGAAAACGACATGACCCATTGAGGCAGCGGAAATAGTGACACAAAAACCGAACACAAAAGAAAAGAATCTGGCCGCCGAATTAGAGAAATTACGTCTTGAAGAGGTACAATTACGTGGAAGACAAGCGTGGCGTGGATCGGAACGAGGCCGTTTTTGCCCTCGTTCAAAATCAGGCTACAGACAAGGAATGACTCCGAGACGACGCTCCAGTAATGATCCAGACTGGCTATGCTTCTACCACTACGAGTATGGACATCGAACTACCAACTGCGTAGAACCTTGTATGTGCAAAAGATACAAGCGAAATCGGAAAACTAGAAGCAGCGCAGGCGATGGCGGGCCCCTGCACCGTGACAGCTTCACACCGCCTATGCGTAGAAGACAAAACAAGTGGACTCAGGTATTTAGTAGATACAGGCGCTAATGTTTCAATCATTTCAATCATTAATAAATTGCGCATATGTACAAAATGTAACGATTATAAATTATATGCAGCTAATGGTACAACTATCGAAACGTATGATATGGTTTAAAAAGCGTTATATTTTCTATTTCAAAATATTAAATAATTAGCCCAATTCACAATCTGAAGACGATAAATCTTAAAAATAACACTTAAACATAAAACAACTTACACCAGATCATTGATCCAATCAAAGTAAATAGATACATTATAATTTATTAACATAGTGTCAACAGTTTAAAAATTAAATATCAACATAACAAAACTAAATCTTAAAATCGATTCACTTTTATATTTCGATTTATTACTTGTGTTTGTCAACTGTATTTTATACTGTGCTGATAGTGACAGCTCCTGCCTGACTCAATCTATGATCACTCGTCTCGTATCGTTTAGTTCGTGTACGTTTTGAGTGTGTTTCCGTTGTTTTGTTGATTTATATTCCTCGATCACTGCCTTCTTTCTACGGACTTCTGATCTTTATTAGCTTGCTATTATATATTTATGACCCTTGCTATCATACTGAACACCGATTATCTCGTTTACTCGTTTGACTTAGGCTGGATGTTATGGCCTGGATTTATCGATTAGACACAATGGATCGCTGTGTGAATTGTGGCATAGCGACTAGTCGCTGTAATACACTAGGCCCACGAACCTTCAAAATAGCCATCGCTCTTCAAAAATCAGCTGTTTAGTACAGGTTGTTGCCAACTTGTTGCATAACCTAACTTTACTAAATCTCTTTAACTCTGCTCACAGATTGCCAAAGTCCGCAGAATTTTCAGTGATGTTTTGATAATATATAAGCTTTTAATTGACACCACATTCATCTTTTACAATCTGGGCCCAGAATGTATGAAAGCGTATCCAGTCTCCTTTCAATTCTTTTGATCTTTTACAAAAATCCAAGTTTGGCAAAAGGATTTTAAGAATGCCTAGTGCAAGAGATGCCACTCGAAAAATGTGAGAGAAAATCACCCTACAATTAAATAGCTTGGGAGGCTGTGTAAAACTTCGAATCAATGGATGAAGGTTTGTTCACCTTAAATGAAATTCGTCTATTAATTATACATTGTAGTATGCTTAAAAAGCTTAAATTGGTTTTAGTATTGGGCCGATAACAAAAAGTAAAGAAAAGGGCTTTACAGTTTCGTACAAAAATAAGAATGGTGTTGGAGCAGAGGTTGTGGAATTGACAGACATAGAGGAAAGGATTTTGACTTTACTAGGTGGTGAAAGTTTTGCCATAGGTGACAGGCACTAACCCAGGAAATTAACCCTTTTGAAGTAAGTTTTAACATGTTTACGTAGGACACTCAATAAGTTTTAAGATATACAAAAGTATTCTAGATACTATTAATATTTATTTTACATCTTTTCAAAATATTCTCCATCATGCTCTATACAAAGTTCCATTCGCCTAAACCAACTCTGAAAATACTTTTGCCAGTCTTGATCTGACAGGTCGGAAATCGCATCTTCGTAGGCAGCCACGGCTTCTGGGCGCTTGAAAAAACTCGCCTTTTATTTTATCTTTGACTCTTGATCAAAGATAAATGTAATGTCTATAAGCCACAGCATCCACTTACCATCAGGTGGACTGTGTGCTTGTTTGTCACGCCCATTCTATAAAAAGCATGTATGTATTATGTAGTTTCATTAATTAACTATAAATTATTTATATTATTTTCTTTACAGTTGGCTAGTCAAATCGAAAAACAGGCTGCAGAATTAGAATTACAGACAAATAAAATACTTTTGGAAAAAGCTACATTAGAATTGGAGATTTTAAAATAGTTTACAAAATAAAACAAGTGATTAGTTAAATCATGTTTTATTTTAACCTTGTTCTATTTTTTATTATTGAGAAAAATCTTTAACAACAGATTGTCTGACCAAGAAATCATTACTGTTGGGGTTCTCTTGTACTTCCTGTATCCATGTTATTGATTAATATATTGTTATCAGTGTCATCACTAGAAGGTATCATGATTTCATTCAACATTATTAATATATTGAGCAATGTGGCACATGCACATATCACTGCCACAACGGTTTCTTTTGATCCCCATTCCACCTGGATACAAGGAAACCTCCGTTTCCAAATTCCAAAGTTCCTCTCAACAGTATTACTTGTTTTATGACTTTTATTGTGCAGTTCTTGTTCAATACTATTAGGTGACAAAATGGTGTTAGCAACACAGTGCCAACTGCATATCCACTGTCTCAAGTAGCATACCTAAAGTGACCATACGTCCCCTTTTAAACGGGACTGTCCCTTTGTCGGTCACGTTGTCCCCAAACAAAGCTCCGGGACGCAAAATAGTCCCGTTTTCCGAAACAAATAATATTGATGAAGAGTTTGTGAAAAGTACAGCTACAGAATTTTATAAACAAGCCTATCTGGAACAGTGGACTTGCTTTCTTACTAAAGAAATGGAGATATTTCTTTATTTTTCTCTTTATTTCTTTATTGGGCAGGTTTAAGAAAAATACCTGCATGGGAAGATATTCAAAAAGCAATAAAGAGTATTTTCTATATTTACTAAATTGTGCAGATCTGAAAAAATCACTTACTGGTTCCAGTTCTAAAGGCGATGTTGGTAACAAAGATCAATATAAAAAAAACATAACCAGAATTTTATTCTTATACATATAAAATCATCACCAACATTATCAAAGCAAATTTGTTCCACATAAATATAATTAAAAAAATATGTTGCATTTAATAATAACTGTCGGATGAACTTTTCTTTAATGAAGCTAGTGAACTGTTGATTGATTTTATTTTCACAATTTGTTATAATAAAAATAATTATAATTAATGTGAATATAATTATAGTGAACACTAATTGTATAAAGTTACAGTTTTTCTAAATAAATAACATTAATAACTTGTGTTTATTTTATTGTTAACCTGCTAACAGGCGTGTATAAATAAACCCATGTCCGTTTTGAGTTAAAAAATAAATGGTCAGTTTAAGCATACCCTGTCATTGTAAGTTTCAATGCTTAATTTAATTTAGTCACAGTATCCTGTATCTGTGCACCTTGCTATAACATCATTTTACAATGAGGT
Source organism: Parnassius orleans (assembly GCA_029286625.1). Taxonomy (NCBI): domain Eukaryota; kingdom Metazoa; phylum Arthropoda; class Insecta; order Lepidoptera; family Papilionidae; genus Parnassius; species Parnassius orleans. The sequence continues at coordinate 58,624 of JAGSMP010000425.1, read as the reverse complement.
GTGCAGATATTGTGACCGGTTGTGCAGCAATAATATATAAGAGGTACCTAATATTAAAGGTGTTTGTCATATGGTGTATTAAAGGTTACTTGAAACTCCCAGTAGCATAGTATCTCAACGTAACGAGAATCATTATTTCTGGAGCAAACGGCACACCTTTGTTGCTAGGTTTTTTTAAATGTGGTTCTAAGTTCTAACATTGGCATTATGGTACTTTTATTGAATTGAAGAATACGTCTGGAATGGATCCGAATAATCACGCAAATAACGTCTTGGTCCTGGTTCTCTAAATCTTCTTGCATAGTCAACAAAATCAACAAACTTCATAATCTGACATTTTCTCAAAATATCACAATTTGATCACAATAAACAAATCCTTGAAAATAACCACACATAATCTCACAAATTTTCCTGTCAAAATCATTAATTAAAAAGTTAACTCAGAGTGCGGCAGTAAGACTTAAGACTGTTTACTAATTTTGTTTTTTTGCGTTAGGAGTTTTATAAATTCTCAATTTATTATTTTACAGGACCTGGATTCTCAACATGAAATTCTTGATAGAGAGGAAACATCTATATCCCAACAAAATCAATCTGCTAAAAAAATAATCCTGATGCAAGACCTGAACCTCAACGTAATCATAATAGCAAAGAACAAAAAAAATCGCCGATTCGTCGTAAAAGGACTATACGGGACCTCATTCGTTTGGTCAATAAAGTGAAAAATGTGGCTGACATAATTAACATACCCATGCAAACAGAAGCAGAAACAGAGTTTGATATATTCGGGAAAAGTGTAGCTGACCAGCTTAAAAGTCGGCATACTTTGCAACTAGCAATAGAAGGACAGATGTATATCCACAATTATCTTTGTAATTTACGTCTGCGACAGATGGGTCACGGAACATCTAACTACGCATATAACCCGTCAACGAATTATATGTCCTCTCCAAAACTCTCCTAACATACAACCACCACGACAATCTTCTATACCAATTCCTACTGATAACATTGATATTATCACATTGTACTCTGAAAACAACGACTCAAATTACACTGCCAGAGCCAATAGCAATGACATATTGGCTGTGGCAATGGCAAGTATTTACAAATAAGCTTGAATACAAATAAGTTGATTACAAATATGTTGATTTTGAATATAAACCTACTTTAATAGTTTTTTTTTTTTATGTTACCTACCTTTATATAATTGATTTTGAAAATAAACCTTTAATAGAAAAAAATATATTATTAACCGACTTCAAAAAGGTGGAGTTACTCAATTCGACTGTATTTTTTTTCTAGGTGAACCGATTTTGATGATTCTTTTTTTATTTGAAAGCTGGTGCGTCTCATGTGGTCCCATATAAATTTGATCAAGGACTGACCAGTAGTTTTTGAGTTATTACATAAATACATAATACATAAAAACTCACGCCTGTCACCCAGAGGGGTAGGCAGAGACTACGGACTTCCATTTGGCATGATCCTGACACACTCTCTCGCCTCGTTTACATCCATATCTACGCATACACGCTCGTCGGTTAAGGGTACCCTAATCTGGCCGATTTTCAATATATCGCCAATTTGGTCGATAAACCTTCGTCTAGGGCGTCCTTCCCGACTCTTCCGTTCACTTCTGCAACATAATTTTGCTTTATCACTCTTTCCTCGTTCATTCTTTCTACATGACCAGACCACCGAAGCATTCCTTTCTTAATCCTGGTCAAAACGTCATCTTGCAAAACCACACTTTTCTCTTATCACACTATTTCTCACCCTGTCATTCAGATTCAGCCCTAGCATACTCCTTAATGACCGCATTTCTACACCATTTATTCTACTCTCATGCATCTTCTGCCAGACCCAATCACTACTATACATTAAAGTAGGGACTAACACAGCATTATGTATTGCCAAACGTGCCTTTTTGACACATTCTGACTCTTCATAATAGCGTGTAGAGCCCTATTCACTCTATTTCCTGCGTTCACTCGTCGTTCTATATCCTTATCATATCTACCATCCCCAAATAAACATCCCAAATATACAAACTCATCCACTTGCTCAATCAACTCCTTCTATTCTTATTTCACATAACGTTTTACTTTCTTCTCTTTCAAAACCATCACTTTCGTCTTATTTGCGTTCACTTTCATACCTCTTTCTTTTAATGACCAGTTCATTAAAGTAACCATCATTTGCAACTCGGCCGCCGACGATGCAAATATGACTTGATCATCGGCGTACAAAAGGCATTTGACGGTTAACTCACCCATTCTCAACCCACTTTCTTCAACTTCAAAGTTTGTAAACAACTGTCCATAAATAGGTTAAACACCCACGGGAAGCCACAGTCCTGTCTAACACCTTTTGGATGCCAAACCAGTCCGAGTAGACCCTGTTGATCCTGGACACAAGCACTAGAGTCCCTATAAAGAGACCGTAATTCCTGTGTCAAACCAGCGCTCAACCCAAATGAGTTCAGTGTTTGCCATAACACATTCCTGTCCACTCTGTCATAAGCCTTTCCAAGTCCATGAACGCACAAAAACTTTCTGGTTTTGGCCAAAACTTTTCCGCAATCATGCGCATGGAAAAGACTTGGTCCGTACATCCCATCCCTTTCTAAATCCAGCTTGCACATCCCAATTTTTTCCATCAGTTTCTTCATAACTCTTCAATTAACACCTTAGCATACAGTTTACCCACAATGCTAAGCAAGCTAATCCACGGTAGTTTTACAGTCCTACTGTGACCCTTTTCCCTTAATAGAAATTGAATAATAGAAATTGAATAATTAGAAATTGAATTATTTTTAAATAGTAAGAATATACATATTTTATGTATTACTAACCATTGGTTGAAAGATTCCATATTTAATTTCAGTAATCACCAGGTGGTCAGTTCGTTTAACAGAGATACTAAATTACGTGGTGGCTCCTTAATATTAGCTAATAAATCCTTATCATGTAAATAACGTAAAGACATTGTGAGACTCTTTGTTGAGCGTACTGTAGAAATGGCATGACTTAAGCTTGAGCATCTTATTGTTGTCAGTGTTTAAAGACCCCATGTTCAAGTTATGATACCTTTGAAAAAATATGGAAGAAGTTTTAGTTAAGCTAATAAACAGAATAAATGTCTTGTAGTATGTGGAGACTTTAATATCAATCTCCTGGAAACTTCTTCCATCAGTATTAAATTTTGCTCTTTGTTCAAATCCTATAATCTTGATAATTTATTCTTTAAAGCTACGTATTGCAGGGTGTAGTGCAACTTGTATAGATAATATTTTTACAGGTGTTGTACCAATCAACAAATCAATAATTCAAAAACTTTGTTCAGATCACTGTGGATAACTGGTTTCATTACCTTATATGCATAAAAACAGGTAATTGAGAAAATTGTGTTTGTTCCTTTTAAAAGAAAGCAACCCAGTAGCTCAGAATCACAATCAATACTGCGTACGATCGGAGACCGATTATCTTCTATTCGGCAAGAAGACGAGTTTTTTTTTTATATACGATAAGGTGACAAACGAGCACACAGTCCACCTGATGGTAAGTGGTTGCTGTGACCCATAGACATCTACATCTATCCTCAATAAAGAATCAAAATGCAGATGCGTCGTCACCCGTGAGGACTAAGATGGAATGCCTCTTTTCCAGTAAATGGGTCTCCGGTTCTCTACACTCACCATACGAAACACAGCAGTGTCAAGCTGCCATTTTACGCTGGTATTCTGTGAGAGCGTGGTCCTTCCCCGGTCGAGCCGACCCATTCGTGCTACAACTATACTACTAATATAGCTGCAGCATGGCTCTACCACGTAAAAGAGTTTGACATTATAGGCAAAAATGTTGCTTCAAAATTACGATCATTGTCTGCAATTCAAAAAATATATGCAGAAAAAATTATAAACGATACTTTGTACGAAGCACAACTTAATAATTTGAGCAGGTTTTCGCGACTTTCGAATCCTTTACCAAATTTGGATTATGCAAATTCTGTCGCCAATTAATAATCAGCCTGTGTTTCGTGGTACCCCCAGTCAATTAATCATGCGAGTGGAATCAGAAGAACAATTGCCAAATTTGGTAGAATTGTCTGGAGTGGATATTTCTTATAATATATAAAAAAAATCTGTTTGGAATAAATTTTTTTACTAATGCTTACTCTTTTTTTGTATTAAATACATTAATAATCGATTATTTGCATTTTATTTACCTTATCGCACCTTTAAAGTAAAACCGTTACTAAACGAAAATTTTCATGAATTGAGTTATCAATGCCATCTATGTAAAATATACGTAAACTACAACATAAACTTGTCATTTTTGTAAAATATTGTATTTTACGCCACCTAGCGGTAAATTAAAGCGTTACTAAACCGAGTTATGATCGGCTCGCGAAATACAATATTGTGTCTATATCAGTAAGAACATGTTCGTAGAAGAGTGATAACGGAAGTTTAAAGTGACAGTGTTGTTATTTGGATAAACACGGCTGTATGTCACAGAAAAGGTAAGTTGTTAATTTGTTTTAATAGGAAAAGTGTTTCAATTTGTTTAAACACAGTTTTTGTTATGAAATTACGCAATTCATAATAAAATTTAATTGATAAAATGTTACTGTTTGTATAGTCACAGTTTGCTTTTTATTTTTGGTATTATTCCAATAACGTTTATCTATAAAGAGTAACCATTTGTTTAGTTACAGATTTACAATAAGTAAAGAGTAAATTAAATCATATCCTTATTTACAATAGTGGGACATTTATGTTAGTCACAGTTTATTTCTCTACGCAACGTAAGTTTGCATAAAATTTTAGAAGTAAAATATTACATTTTGTTTAAATTCCATCTAGTATTAAAATTTACTTCATAGTTTATGAAACAGTTAATAATAACGTTACACATTTCTTTTAGTATCACTTTACTACTAATATAAATAAAAGTTGTACTTAGTAACTAAATTTATTTAAGTTAAAATGTCAATTATAATAATTATACGATAATAATAATAAAACCACTTGCTTCAGGTCATGGCGCATTTACGGAACCCACGTTTGTCACGCATTTTGGAGGCTATGGAATCTAAGAAAGATTCCGTAAGTACTGAAAACCCCAAATATCCATGGACGACCTGGATTATAATTTTTCACGCGATGCAAATCCAATTACTGTCGATACTTGTAGATCTCCTTCTTTATTGCAAGAACAAGCACTACCTCAGTCCGTTAGTCATACTATGGAAGCTGATGTTCAACCAGTTGATGACGGAATACCAAATCCATATTTGAGCGGTACTGGTTTTCAAGAATTAACTCCAGAAGAAGACCTTACCAGACCAGGTCCTAGCAGTGAGCAAGATCCAATTCAACTAGCTCGAAATCATCTTCAAGTTCATCATCAACAAGTTCATCTTCATCATCTTCATCTAGTGCGTCTGAATCGGGTAAGGACTTTTCCCTGATGAGGCAGATTGTGATGCTGATTATGCACCAGCAATCCCACCTAGGCGTGTATTTTGCCCAACTCCTCAAAATAGTATCCCTGTACAACTAGTTGAAGAAAATAATTTGGGTCCTCAGAACAAAACAGAACTCCGAACAAACGAAGGCGTAAAGGATTTCCAAAAGCATCCGTGAGGCAAGATGCTAAAAGACTTCGTAATAGTGGGCAACAATATACTTCTGTGTCCCAGTTAAAAAATCATGCCAAAGAAGCAGATAGGACCCCATGTGAAAAATGTAGACTAAAGTGCAGCAGAATTGATCAAACAGGAAGGCAGAGAAATTATTTTGACAATTATTGGAAAATGGAGATTTATCTAGACAAAGAGATTATATTGCAAAGTGTATTAATGTTATTACACCTAAGTATCAATATAAAGTACATAATAGCAATAGAGGACCTAAACATTCATTTTCATTCGAGATTAACAATATTAAGCATAGTATCTGTAAAACATTCTGCAAGAACACGTTGGCCATTAATAATCGACCTATTGCAACTGTAATAGCAAAAAGAACCAAGGGAACGATTGAAGAAGAAAAGGTAAACATGGAAACAGTACAAAATAAGCTCAGATATAATTAAAGGAATAAAACACATAGACTCAATCCCAAGAATTGAATCTCATTATGTAAGACAACAAACGACTCGTGAATTTATTGATGGGGTAAAACCTTACAGATCTTTATACCGACTACCAAACACAATGCTTGAGTGATAGTGTTGAAGCTGCTAAAATTCATACATATAGAAAAGTGTTTAATGAAGATTACAACATTGGCTTTCACACACTAAAAAGACCAGTGAACTATGCATTAGCTTTAAAAACGCTGTTGATAAAACAATAGAATTAGAAAACAGATACGACCAACACCAGCTTGAAAAAAATTATGTCGCCAGGAAAAGTCAAATGACAAAACAATGGTTAGAAAACTACATTGTTGCCTGTTATGACCTCCAGGCAGTGTTGCCTCTTCCGAAAGGAGATGTTTCTACTTTATATTACAAGTGTAAGCTCAATGTTTGTAATTTTACTATAAGTGAATTAGCGAAAGACTATTGTGATTGTTTTGTCTGGAGCGAGGTCTAGGCATTAAGAGGAGCTAACGAAATAGCAACGTGTGTTTGGAAGTATTTGACAAAGAGGGCATCAGAAATAAATGACAATAATTTACGAATCACATTTTATTCTGATAATTGCTGTGGTCAGCAAAAGAATAAGTTTATGTTTTCTATGTATTTATATGCCTTATCTGTTCTTAAAATTAAGTCTATTACGCACAAATATTTAATTAGTGGGCACACACAAAACGAAAACGATTCTGTTCACTCTGTGATAGAAAAGCTGTTAAAAAGTGCTTACGTTCTGGTCCTGTGTACACACCAGATCAATACGTGACCATTATCAGAACTGCACGAAAGAAAGGCAATCCTTACAATGTTACCGAAATGTGCTATTCAGACTTTGTTGATATAAAAAATCTTACAGAGATATGCGGTGCTCAATTTTCAAAAAATACTGAAGGCGGAACAGTTAAAATGAGTGACATTAAAATAATGAAATTTGAAAAACATCAAGATTTCAACCACGTTGGCATTTATTATAAAACTTCCTACTCAGATACAGATTTCAAAGAAATACAATTCCGTAACAATCATTCGTCTCGAACACGTACTAGCACTGACCTTCAAGATTTCCAGTTGAAGCCATATCAGTCTAGATTAAAATTAAGTGATAGAAAAAACAGCGACCTAAAGAGTTTAATTAACAGTAATATAATACCACAGAGTTACGCATTGTCATATTACAACAGCATCTTGTTTTAGCAATACTAAAACGAGATGTTATTGTAATAAGACAACTTATTATTGACGATTATTGATTTAGAAAAACAATAAGTATAACATTATTTTTAAGTTTTTTACGAGATTAATTTTTTATATAACATTTTATATGGTAATAGGTTTGCCTCATTATTCTAATTAAGTGATACCTACAAGTCAACATAACTTTGATTAGCCCTGAGTAGCTTTCGTGGATAGGAAATAATGCTGTGATTGTAACTTGTTAAATTAAGTAAATGCTATTTCAATTAGTTTGTTTCTCGTCAAACTAATTGTAAATGTAATAAGATACATAACAAGTAGTTAATATAGTAAGATACGTACATGCTGTGATTTAAAGGTACAAATTTCTCAAGACTGATTGATAAATAACTATGCCAAATGATTGTATGGATCTCTCTTTAAATTATAATAAAACACTATTAATTTTGGAATGTTTTTTTATTTGGTAATATTATAATACCACAGCAAATGCCAACTTTATGATTTTTAGTTTAAATGTTAAATAATATTATTGTATTTATGAAATTTTAATAGTTTTCTATTTAGTAACATCAGTTGCACTGTAATTTCATAGTAATATACCATAATGAACAAATTATTAATGGTAAAGTGTTACTATAATAATATAAATCAAATTAAATAATACTGTAAATGAAAAAAATTACTTTCGTAAATCACGTGTCATAATGTAAACAGAGATCTATAATAAGACCTCATTAAATGTCTTAAAGAACCCTACACTCAGATTTTATTGACAAAAATGGTGACTTTTCTAATATTGGCTCTCCTGTAAAATTTTATAATTTCGTTTAGTAACGGTTTTACTTTAAAGTGCGTTATAATACTCCTTCAATGCTTCCAAAATTGCATAACATGTTTCTGGAACTATCCTCCTAATGCTTGTGGTGATATGATGATAGAATACTTTAAATCTTCATATTTTCTTCTTCCGGCAAGGAATCTTAAAGTTGCAGTCAGACGCTCATTAGGAGATATAGCTTCCATGTTTGTGTTATTTTTCTATCAATGGTGCCACTAAATGGAATAACTGTAAGTACAATTCCTCATCCATGCGAAGATAATTAAACCAGTCCTTTGGGCAAAGCTTTATTTAGTTCTAGTAAAAGATTTGTGTGGAATACTGCTCCCTTTGTCGTGCCAAGGCTTAGCCCACAGTGTTCTTTTTCCTTTTTTGAATATGCAAGTGCTAAGGCAGCGTAACATAATAACTCACTTTCGTCCATTACGACCACTCCTTGCAGCGAACCGGAGTGAACTGATGGGATTACGCCGTGTGCACCAATCCGTTCAGTCCGAACTGACGTTCCGTTCAGTCCGAACGGCAGTTTAGTCTGTTCAGTTTACCTCCTAGTGTATGGGGCATATACATTTATACTCAGTTGTTACAATTAAAGTACACGCGTGTGTTGGCCTCGACCACTCGACCAGAAAGACTCTAGTTTACCTACTAATAACTATAAAATGACCGACCGCTCGCATCAATTGACGATCCAAAATCATTATAGATTGAATATAAAACTATGACATTAATTAAATAAATGTATTAATAATTTTGGATCGCTAACAGGCGGCCATTCTGTTACAGGAATGACCCTTTTCCCGGCATCTCGGCCTTCCTAATCAGGGTATGACCTCATACCCAATCTTAATTTAATTTAAAATTGTAGACAATCTTATTAATGTATAATTTAAATATAAAATATAGAATATAAATTGAAATAGATAAAAACATGAGTTTGTTTTTTGTTTTTACTTATTTAGAATTAGAAATTACTTAATCACACAGAGAAAAAAAAATTGACTAGATTGTATATAATTATAAGCCTTTTTATACATCAATCTGGCACATTAACTATGGGTATTTTAACTGTATTATAACTTAATCACTTAATAACTTTTGAGACCACTGCAAGTCAAGGTCCATTGATTCCACTGTTGTCTAATTAGCGTTTGCCTCCGTTGTTACCTGTTGCCCTTGCATGTTGTAGAAATGATGTAGCTGTCTATCGCTTGTCCTTCATCGGAACACGGCCTGTTGCTCAACTGATACTCCCAACTACCGTTTGCCTTCATCGGGACACGGCCTGTTGCTCAACTGATACTCCCAACTACCGTTTGCCTTCACGGGACACGACCTGTTGCTCAACTGATGCTCCCAACTACCGTTTGCCTTCATCGGGACACGGCCTGTTGTCTTATTGATAGTAGGAGTCACTGTTTGCTGCTTTCGAATCACGGTATTTCCATTGATTGGCACCCCGGTGCCAATCAATGGAAATATAGTAATAATGCCTTTTTCGATTATATATTCACGCATTATTATCATCAATTTGGATTCATCATAATTGCTCCCCTAATCTGTAACGGTAAGGATCAGGACATTAGGATTAGGGTAATACTTTTAAAACGTCATGCTAAACTTATGCCACTCTCATGATACAGCCCTCTAGTCAACTACGTTTGACTCATCGCTTCTTCTACCACTATCCAGATCTTAATCTGATCAGCTGGATATATATTTTTATATTTCTTTTGAAAATGGTCATCACTGTTTAAAACTTCATATCTATCATGGAATATACAGATGTAATTGTAAACGGGACGCGGATACTCCATAGCCAGTTTCTTGCCATCCTTCTTAAAATTTTAGGAGAAGCTGGCGTCTTGTCAACATTCTCATTCATTTTCTTTTGTATTTCTTTAACCCTTATTTTAATGACTTACCTTGTCTTGTAGAGGACAATCACGATATAGTATTATTTGCTGATGATACCTCTTTAATTTTCAAACTCAAACGTAAGTCAATTAATTATAATATAGACAGCTTGATTAGTGTATTTTAGTTACTTTCATAACGTAATGTCTTATGGAATTTTGCTATGGGCTAATGCGACTGATCTTGAAGCCATATTTATTTTGCAAAACAGAGCCGTACGAGCGATTTATAACCTAAATTGTAAAGAGTCCCTCAGAAAAATTTAAAGAAATAAACATATTAACTTTGGCATCGCAATATATTTATGAAAATGTAATGTATGTACATAAAAAAACAAATAGCTTTAATAAGAATAAGGATGTTCATACTATAAACACTAGGAACAAACATAAGCTTGTAATACCAGTTACTAGACTCCACAGAATCAGTAATTCATTTATGGGGCAATGTATACGCTTTTACAACAAAATCCCAGAACATGTTCAAAGTTTGTCAGTAAACAAGTTTAAAAGTTTTATTAAAGAAAAACTGTACAAAAAGGGTTATTAAAAAAGTCCGCTGTGTTTCTTGCTGGTTCTTCTCAGGACAGAGGTATTTTCCGAACCACTGGTAAATAATAAATGACTTTCAAAAAGTATTATGTAATAATCAATATTGAATAAAAAATCATTTTATTCTATTCTATTATAATAACCCTTTTTATACAGTTTATGTTTATTGAAATATTTAAACTTGGAAATATTGGGGAATCATTTGCTATGTTCCATGCGTAATAAGGGTTTAATATTTTGTCAGTGACAGTGATTCCTCGTGAGTTAACCACACCCGTTGCGGCAAGGCGAAAGCTATTGGCGGCAGCACTGACATGCAAGCACTCCGTGGGGTGTTGACCCGAGTCGTCAGCGAATTCTACCCACGCATGCCAGCGACAATAGGAGAAGAATACACACGAGCAAAAGTTCGAAGAGCGATTACCAAGACCGTCGCCTCGTGTTTCGTAGCAGATGTCGCTTGGAGTTTCTACCAGGAAATCGCACTCTGGCAGAGTGCAGAATTAAGGAAAACTAAGAGAGGAAAATTAGATTTTATAGACACCCTAAAACAGACGAACGGCTACGGGCGCCCGTGGTGGAAGATATAGACATAGCGAACAGAGAAGCGAGAGATGCGCCAGTGGCCAACCCCAACAATGAACAGCCAGCATGGTTGCGCTGGTTCTGGGAGGACAACAAAAACAGGGGACCGATCAATCCGGTCTTTATACCAACAGCACCACCAGACCAAATTGAAAAGGCTATCGCAGCCACCAGAGCTGCAAAAGACCTCGCCGCTGAATTAAGATTTCGCAATAGAAGCAGATTATATAATAACCTTGGTAGAAAATATAAAACTACCTTGTATGGGAAAAGTGTGTTTGCTATGGCTCCAAAGATATACAATAAGATCCGAATAACATCAAAGAGTGTAACGATATACAGATTTTCAAAGATAAATTGTTACACTTTCTAATTGAACATTCATTTTATTCGATTGATGATTTTTTTGTCCAGTGTCAGAGTTAATAAAAGTCTAACGGATACTACATAATTTTATTAAATTGAGGTTATATGTAATTGAAAAATATTTCTATAATTTAAATGAATATTTTGATACAAATATTATTTAATTTGTGTGGCTAATTTCGGCTTGCCTTTTTTTTCAATTATTATTTAATTCAATTTTCTATATAATTTTATCATATTTAATTTTCTATATAATTTTATTATATCTAATTTTCTTTTTTAATTATTATAATTATAATTGTTATTATCATTGTTCTTTCTTTTACTTGACAATGTGATTATTAGTTGAATTGAATTTATAGAATGTTCAATAATTTATCTAATATTGTATACATAATTTAAAAATGTAACTTAATAATGTTATCTAATAATTTAACTTAATAATGAAATCTAATAATGTAATTTAGTAATAATATTTAATAATGTAATTTAATATTTTATAATTACACTTAAACCGGGTTCAAATGCGGACTATTTTTTAAAACATCACATCTATTGTTACCATTTGATTGCAATAAAGATTATGATTATAAGACCTTTCGACGTCGAATCGGCCGTCAATTAGCTAAACATCAGAATGTACAGCCAGAAAATTACAGAAAGATACTGGGCCCAGTGCGCGACAATCCTCACACAAGAAATGGACAGACAGGGCCTCAGAGACTTAACCAGACGAGAAGCCATCATAAGAGATGCTGTTGAGACACACATCAACGCTAAGTTAACAACAGAACCCAGACGGATTTACTAGGGTAAAGCTGTAAACAGATTTAACAACGCAGCTGATGGGGTGATAGAAAGAGTACACCCCTGGTTCTATTGGAAAACTGAGCGCACGCAGTTGACCAATTAGTTAATTTCCTACGGACCTTGGCAAGACGAATCATTCAGGATATCTCATTTAGTGGCTCCTGTACTGATAGCGACCGGCGCAGTTATAGGTATGGGACTCGCTGGCTGGGGTATTTACCACCTGGTGAAACGATTCACTTCCCAGCCCTCCTCAGGCCAAATAATATTTTCTACTTTTCCAAGCACAACCTCACAACTTTTGCAGCTTACGCTAAGCGTCACCGTCCTCAGTACATAGGACAATATGGCCTAACTATTATCGCAGATTGTTATCGACACATCAAGAAACTTGTCTGCCATCCAAGAAAACTCACAAGATGTGAGTACATTGCTTCGATTGATGACGAAAGCCGTAGAAGACTCTATCAAATTGTAGCAGAGAGGCTTGACCTCGGCGATCCGATCATGGATCTCGTCACACCTTTCACCAAGATAGAGAAAGTGAAAGAACGGCATACAAGGCTCCTCGTATGATTCAAGCTAGAGATTTAACTTTTAACATAGAATACGCTAGATATATAAAACCATAAGAGGAAGTTAAGACTATGGTCTTCCAAATGTACTGTCAGTCTTTCTACACCTGCCAGCTCTGGACTGAATATGCGGGGCGATCTTTGAATGGTAATCGTGTGCAATATAATAATATCTTTTAGAATGCTTATGGGTCTCAAAGTTGTTGCAGTTGCTTCAGGCATGTTTGCCGAAGCACGAATTAATACGTTTAATACCATTCAAAGATTCAGAATCGAATCATTCATGTCAGGTGGGGGGTGTAGAAACAAGATAATTAGTGAATTCGCGGTAAGACTGCCGGCCACAGCCTTTAATCAAAAATGGCTTAAGACAGCTGCTTTACGTGATGGTTCCCTCCATTTAGAGGTTATAAAATGTTCGACACATATGCAATACCTCTCAATTGTCCAGGCTGCACGTATTTGATTGTAAATAAACCAATAATTATAGATAAAAAATCCTTAGATTACAGGTCAAAACTCATGATTAACCTACCTGAATTCTCATTAAATAAAACTGATCTAACTAACAGTATCCAATTGAGTGTCTTGGCATCAGTTGCGATTGGTAGAAACTTTCACTCGCAACTCCACGAGGCTGATATTAATAATCCATTGGAATTTGTTAAACCCTAAAACTGATGAAATCTTAAAGAGGTTGAGCTGCAATTTGATGGCAGAATTCAGAGGTTGCAGTTTTGAGTACTTACTCGTTCGATTTTATCAAAGTAGAGCCTTTCCTCTGCCACTATTTGAACATCTTGCATATCTTATTCTAAATAGTGACAGACTAAATGAACTAGCTATTTAATTAGAATTACCTATTGAGAAACACTCTCATGTAACTCAGACTTGAGGACTTGCTAAGATTCTAGCAAAAGGAGTTAAGAAATTTATTCTTAGATACAAAGATTTATTCTTAAGGGCATTGTGTGACATTTACTACTTTCAGCGATGATTTAATTTCCATGCATTCATACTTATGGAGATCTTTTTTGATTCCTTTACTAAAAAAAAAAAGAAAAAATGTATCCAAGAATCAATTACATGGATTATATCGCCTACCAAGAATTGAAGGACAGAATGTATATGACTGGAATGACAGACTTAGACAAGATGAGATGAGGAATTTGTCAGCAAGAATTCCATTTGAGGAGAATGATGCCATATCAGTATGGCGAGATCTAAAAAGCTCGCTTAGTGAGCACTTGAGCCCACCATTACCTCCTGTTCATCGTATCTTGGAACGTAGTCAGCCTAAACAGTGTCCATTGTATTAGAGGTTTTCCTTCAGATCTTCAAATAATACGTCGAATAACCTTTTACAATTATTTATTTCTAATACACACTTATACTCAGTTGTTACAATTATTGTACACGCGTGTGTTCGCCTCAACCGCTCGAGCCAGAATAACCAGAAAGACTTCTAGTTTACCTACTAATAACTATAGAATGATCCAAAATCATTATAGATTGAATATAAAACTGTGACATTAATTAAATAAATGCATTAATAATTTTGGATCGCTAACAGGCGGCCATTCTGTTACAGGAATGTCCCTTTTCCTGGCATCTCGGCCTTCCTAATCAGGGTATGACCTCATACCCAATCTTAATTTAATTTAAAATTGTAGACAATCTTATTAATGTATAATTTAAATATAAAATATAGAATATAAATTGAAATTGATAAAAAAAGAGAAATAAATAAAACTTTCGAATCACGGTATTTCCATTGATTGGCACCCCGTTGCCAATCAATAGAAATACCATAAGTGGCAATGGCCTTCTTTCGATTATATATTCACGCATTATTATCATCAATTTGGATTCATCTATCTATCTATCTAATCTGTAACGGTAAGGATCAGGACATTAGGATTAGGGTAATACTTTTAAAACGTCATGCTAAACTTATGCCACTCTCATGATACAGCCCTCTAGTCAACTACGTTTGACTCATCGCTTCTTCTACCACTATCCAGATCTTAATCTGATCAGCTGGATATATATTTTTATACTTCTTTTGAGAATGGTCATCACTGTTTAAAACTTCATACTATCATGGAGTATATAGATGTAATTGTAAACGGGACGCGGATACTCCATAGCTAGTTTCTTGCCATCCTCCTTAAAATTTTAGGAGAAGCTGGCGTCTTGTCAACATTCTCATTCATTTTCTTTTGTATTTCTTTAACCCTTATATTAATGACTTACCTTGTCTTGTAGAGGACAATCACGATATAGTATTATTTGCTGATGATAGCTCTTTAATTTTCAAACTCAAACGTAAGTCAATTAATTATGACGATGTAAATAATGCTCTATCGATATTAGTACATTGCTTTAACGCCAACAATTTGCTCTTAAACGGCAATAAGACAAAATGTATTAAATTTACAATACCTCATGTAAAACATTCGAATCGAGCACATTGGGCTCCTTAATGGGGAGGAGTTGAGTCTTGTGGAT
Organism: Parnassius orleans; assembly: GCA_029286625.1. Lineage (NCBI taxonomy): Eukaryota > Metazoa > Arthropoda > Insecta > Lepidoptera > Papilionidae > Parnassius > Parnassius orleans. The sequence continues at coordinate 43,122 of JAGSMP010000425.1, read as the reverse complement.
ACCACTGTTTTTCTTGGTATTACTATTGACGCGAAACTTCAATGGGGCCCCCATATATCTAAATTAGCAAGCAGACTTAGTTCTGCAGCATATGCTGTAAGAAAAATTAGAAGTCTGACAGATGTTGAGACAGCTAGATTAGTGTATTTTAGTTACTTTCATAGCGTAATGTCTTATGGAATTTTGCTATGGGCTAATGCGACTGATATTGAAGCCATATTTATTTTGCAAAACAGAGCCGTACGAGCGATTTGTAACCTAAATTGTAAAGAGTCCCTTAGAGAAAAATTTAAAGAAATAAACATATTAACTTTGGCATCGCAATATATTTATGAAAATGTAATGTATGTACATAAAAACACAAATAGCTTTAATAAGAATAAGGATGTTCATACTGTTACGAGCTTGGGGTTCGAGACAATTAAAAACTGCCGAGTGAATTACCAAAATTGACACTTTAATTACAGAACACTAATTACAACTAAAAACCACACTAATAACAAAATACAATTGTACTACAGATCACTTTAATTCGCAGTTGTATCGCTTCGAAGTATTCGCTTGTATCGCCAATTCAATACTTACTCAGTCGCGGTCTATACCGGCCTTATATAGGGCCTCAGATAGTTTCCAGAACCTTCTACTGTAGAAACATCTAGAATGTTCGAGTACATATCGGTCCCGAAATTTCTAGAAAGATCTTGACTCTCCTAGTTTTGCTACTCGATACTAGAGGGCGCTAGTGGCTATTGTTGCCATGTAAAAGACATTAATAGTGGCGTGCAACACTGCCCCCTCCTAAGACATGCTCGTCCCGAGCATTATTGGCCCATAATAACGCGCCAGTCGATCCACATGGACGATCTTAGGGTACCTCACCTTTCTGTATCTGGTAGGTTACGTCATTGATCCTTGTCACAATCCGGTAAGGTCCGTCCCATTTAGCTTGAAGCTTAGGAGATTTCCCTGCTGCGAACTGGATTGTGTAACCACACTAGTGAACCTTCGTCAAACCTTTGTTGTTCATTTTGCGGTCATACCGTGTTTTCATCTTCTCAGACGTTTGCTGGCCCGACTGTCTGACGTGCTCATAAATGTCATTCATTTTGTCCCGCAAGTCATTTGCATAATCGGTTATACTGCGTGGGGCATCAGGTGGTATTCCGGTGATCAGGTCTGCAGGCAGCCGTAATTCTCTCCCAAAATTTGCTAAAGCTGGTGTCACTGATGTACTTTCGTGAACAGCGCTTCGATATGACAACAAAAACGGTTGTATGTGCCTGTCCCAGTCTCGTTGCCGTTTTTCCACAACTTTTGCTAGGTACCTCTCCAATGTCTGATGAAATCTTTCTACCATTCCATCAGATTGTGGGTGGTAAGAAGTTGTTCTTGTTTTATGAGTACCCATAACTCGGCAAGTTTCCTGGAATATTTGAGACTCAAAATTCCTTCCTTGATCGCTGTGAATCTCTATAGGTACTCCAAAACGACAGAAGACTTCATGAACTAGTTTATCTGCAACTGTTGAAGCTTCTTGATTTGGAATGGCGAAGACTTCTGGCCACTTAGTGAAGTAATCCATCACAACCATGAAATACTTGTTACCACTTTCACTTTCCGGAAACGGCCCCGCAACGTCAATGGCTATCCTCTCCCATGGTGCACCAACATTGTACAATTTTAATGCACCTCTACTACGAGTTTGAGGTCCCTTTACAGCCGCACAACTTGTACATTTGCGACACCAGTCCTCGACATCGTCACGACAGTGGACCCAGTAAAACCGTTCTCGGATCTTCAGTAGAGTTCGTTTAACTCCCAGGTGGCCTCCTGAACAACCATTATGGTACAGCTGTAGAACATCCGGTACTTTAGCTTTAGGGACAACCATTTGCAAATGACAACTGTCTCCCCGACCATTTTCCCATTTACGGCAAAGGACTCCATCCTGAATCAGCAAGCTGTCCCATTGGGCCCAATAGCTTTTCGTAGTCGAACTCATCGCTGAAACGTCGCTATACTTGGGCTTAGGAGCACTGGCCTTCATCCATTCTAGAATCGGCTTGATGTCCAAATCTTCCTGCTGTGCATGTCGTAAGCTGTCTCCACTCATTGTTGAGCTGGTCTGTCATAAGCATCCTCACAGATACCACTTCCACCCCCTCTTGCCTAGTACAATGCTTGCAATCTTCAGGACAAGGTCTTCTTGACAATGCATCTGCGTTGCCATGAGATTTCCCGCTGCGATGTTCGATCACAAAGTCGTATTCCTGTAGTAGCTCAATCCATCTCGCAACTTGTCCTTCTGGATTTTTGAACTGCAATAGCCATTTCAGTGCAGCATGGTCAGTTCGTAAGAGAAATTTCCCCAGAAGATATTTGCTAAAATGCTGCAAGGACTTTACCACAGCAATTCCGTCTTGTGACACAATAGTTCCTTTCCGGCTTTGACAAAGACTTGCTGAAGTACGCTATCACAACCTCTTGATCAACATTCCTTTGAGACAACACACCGCCAAGTCCTATATCACTTGCGTCTGTGTCAACTATAAATTCCTTGCTCGCATCAGGGTACCCCAAAATAGGTGTTTTGCACAGACGGTCCTTGAGCTCCTGGAATGCGATATCGCAACTTTCATCCCAGCAGAAATGTCGCTTCTCCTCGGTTAGCTTGTGCAGAGGTTTGGCTATATCTGCAAAGTTCTTTACAATCGCCGATAATAGAGCACAAACCAAAAATGCTCTAACCTGTGTCTTGTCTTTTGAACCGGCCAATCCTGACAGCGGCAATTTTCTCTGGATCCGTTGGATACCTTCTTCCGACACTACATACCCCAAAAGCTAACTTGCCGTTTGAATAGTGAGCATTTCTTCGGACTCAACTGAGGTTGGCACTCTGGATCTTCATGAGCACGCGTTCCAGGTTTTGGTGTTCCTCAAACGTACGGCCTACGATGATGATGTCATCCAAGTAGACCAGACAGGCGTCGCCAATTAGCCGGTAAGTACAAGCTCCATCAACCTTTCAAACGTTGCTGGAGCATTGCACAATCAAACGGCATGACTTTAAATTGCCACAGACCCTTTCCTGTGGAGAATGCAGTTTTCATCTTGTCCTTAGGGTCTATTTCAACCTGCCAGTAGCCACTTTTCAGGTCCAGCGTACTAAACCACTTTACGCCTGTAAGCATGTCCAGCGTGTCATCAATTCTTGGCAAGGATAGCTGTCCTTCTTCGTAACGTCGTTCAGACGGCGGTAGTCAACACAAAACCGCATGCTATCCTTCTTTTTACCAGCACCACAGGTGAACACCATGGACTAGATGAAGGTTCAATAACATCATCCTTCACCATTCCCTCAATCATGGTTTCACTTCCTTTTCACGTGCTACCGGCAATCTTCTTGGGCGCTGACGGATAGGCAATTCTTCTCCTGTGTTTATTTTGTGTTGAACTAAGTGGTCTTTCCTATGTCAGCATCGTTTGACGAGCATCAGCGTACTTGAGTAACAACTTCTTCGCCTTGACCACTTCATTCGGGGAGAGAACGCTGCGACAGTCTTCTAAAATTGTGGTCACCCTCGTTTGTGCATCCTTGCTGGGGGTTCCAGTCGATGGGTATTGGCACCTACGCAACCAATCCACTTCCTCACAAGTACCAACCAGTGTGCCTTTTTCCATAATCTGTTCCTGATCACAAAGGTTCAGCACACGTACTCCTGAGATATCAGTGGTTCTGACCAAAGTTCGAGCCACTTTCACGGAAGGTCATTGTCCACCCTTTCCACGAGTACACAACGATGAGCTTGCCCAGGATTCCGAGGAAGACTAAACGGCACAATCGTTTCCGATCTCGGCGGCAAAACAATCTTCTTAAGGCTGTACACATTCCCCGTATCGCTCCTTCCACGAAAAGTTCCTCATGTCCACATTTCAAAACACCTTGCTTAACATCGATCTCACAACAATTCCTCATGAAGTCTAGGCCCAGGATGCAGTCGTCCATTATATCAGCCACGATGACATTATGCAGGTAGATCATGTTGCTAGCTTCAACTCCATCTCCTTCTCTCCACGGACGGGTATGCGCTGACCGGTGGCTGTTACCAAATTAATGCGCTCTCGGTTTGTGGAGTCCAAGAACTGACTTATAAGTTGGGAACTGACAACCGTGCGAGGGCTCCAGTGTCTATGGTCAGTTTACACGGCGTTCCGTTGACCTCGCCTGATGGGGCTGTTCCATCATGGGTTTGTGAGATCGAAATCCTTGGGGCTCTTTTAACATCAGCCAGCACCCGCCGCAGTCCTGGCTTTACTCGTTTCCTGCTGCTGCTGGGCGGTGCTGTTAGCCGCACTACCCTCTCGAGATCGATCACCTCCCTTTCTACAGTTCGCTTAGGCAGCTGGATCGAAGATGGCCTTTCCCCAGCCAGTAGCAGCCCTGGGGCTGTATCCTTTATTGCAGTCGCGAAATGCAGCTGCTGCAACCTCCTGACGCGATGGGATCGATGATCCCCGTACGGCTTCCACCTCCAGTGCATGGGCTAACGCGTCCTTAAGCGTCTCGTGGTGCCCGAGCCTCACAGCAGCTCTGACTTCAAGGTCGCGGATGCCGTCGATGAATGTCTGCACCAGGTTCCTACAATGAGCGCAGGTACAGACTGGTATGCTTTTCGAACCAGCTTTTCCACCTCAAGGCCCACTGCAGGTTTTCGTTGCTGCGTTGCACGCGATCTTTGAGCTGCGCACGAAAGATGTGTCGGTGAGCGTCGCCATATCTCGCCTCCAATGCCTCAAGGAGCTGCTCGTAAGTCACTTCCTTACCGAGAGCTTCCAGAACAGTTAAGGCCTGGTCGCGCAGGCCTGGGGTGAGAGCAGTCATGGCCTGACTTTTATTCCAGCCGTTCGCCTTCATGACAGCCTCGAACTGGATTGTAGGCCGACCAGGAAGAAGTCCCGTCGAACGGCGGCACTTTGAATCACGTAGCGAAGGTGTTGTAGCTACCACGGGAGCTGTAATTCCATCCCAATTTTAATAATAATAATAATAATAGTCTTTATTGCATAAAACATGGTAATTATACAGATGTTTAAGAGTTCTATTATGCCCACATGTTTTGCTATTTTAATACAATATAGCATGCAAATTACATTTAAAATTATAATTATGTTTTACAATGTCAAAATCTGGTTTAAAGTGTCAGAAATTCATTAATGTCATAAATATTTTTGTCAATTAACCAATGGTACAATCTTTTTTTAAATAGGTTCATATTATGTAGTGTTTTAATTTCATCAGGTATTTTGTTGTATATACGTACACACATTGATAAACAGCATTTACTATATTTAGCTGACTTCGGAACTTCGCTTAGAACTAATTTATTTGGATTTCTTTTAAGCCTAGGATTAATATCAGATGACTTTTTAAATAAATATGTATGCTGTTTTACAAATTTACCTATCTCAAAAATATATAACGAGGGCATAGTTAGTAAAGATAGATTTTTGAATATTGGCTACAGGATTCTCTAGTTGGGATACCACATATCGTCCTTATACACTTCTTTGTGCGATAAATACCCTACGCCAATCTATGCTATTACCCCACATTATTATACCATATCAAGTATAGATTCAATATACGCCTGATAGCATAGTAGGGCCGTTTTTATTAGTTACATTTTTATGGTACGTAGTGCATACACAAAACGATTAACTCTTTGACATAGGTCATCTATATGTATTTTCCAGTCCAAATTTCGATCTATAATTACCCCAAGAAATTTAATTTGTTCTATTTCCTTAATTTTACTGATATTTAGACTAGAATTAGTTTTATTTTATTAAAATGTATGTAATTTGATTTATCTAGGTTAATTTTCAAATTGTGTGTATGCAGCCAATTAGTTATATTATCAATTGTGTCATTTATTTTTTCATGATTCTGTAATGAATTACTGTTTTTTTGAGATGTTACAACTACGGAAATATCGTCCGCATACAATATACATTTGTGATTTGTCGCCAGAGTTATGTCATTTATGTATAAAAGAAATAATACCGGCCCTAAAACACTACCTTGCGGAACAATTTATTTTTTGTACTTAGATGAGAAGGATAATATTTCATTTTTTACCATTTTATCAATAACGACACACTGCCGTCGATTTGATAAATAAGATGAAATCCATTGTAGAGCTATCCCTCTAATTCCAACCAAATCTAATTTACTTAAAAGAAAACTATGTGTTACGAAATCAAAGGCTTTACTTAAATCAAAGAATAATCCTGTTGTTAGTAGGTTATTATTTATGCTAGAAATTATTGTTTTTATAAGATTAAAAGTTGCTAGCGTTGTTGAGTTGTGTTTTTCTGGAAGGCATATTGTTCTGTTTTGATTATGTTAAACCTCTCAGAAAATTCCATTAATCTTTATAAAACATTTTTCAAAACTTTTGATATTATAGGTATCAGAGTAATCGGTCGATAATTGATGATATCGTCTTTTTACCTTTTTATACAATGGTTTTACAATTTTAAATTGTGAAATTTTCTGTCACAAATGATAAATTAATTAAATAAGTCAAAATGTCAACAAGTTCGCATACGCAAGCTTTAATTATTCTGGTATTAATTCGTCGTAACCTTCCGAGGTAGTGTTATTTAAGGACATGATCTCTTTACTCACCTCATCTTTCGACATGGGTTTAAGAAACATTGAGTTTGATAGTGATATTGTATTTTTAGGAGTAATATTTTCCATGTTATCATTATTAGTTATAATAAAGTTAGTCATGTCAATAAAATAGTCGTTAAAAGCGGTCGCTATATCGTAAGGGTTCGTTAGGTTTTATCATTTATTTTAGATCTAATATTATCAAATTTTGTATTTGAAATTTCTTTTTATTACGGACCATGTTGCCCTGCATTTATTTTACTCTTACTTATAAATTTTATATTACAATTCTTCTTGGATTGGTAGATACATTTTTCAATAAATAAGAATATTTTTATAAGTATCCTTATTTATTTTAGTTTTATTTTATAATATCGGTACCGCAGTGCTCTTTTTGTTCTACAACTATTTTTCAAGCCTATACTAATCCAATTATTTTGATTACTGTTTTGTATTGGTTTTTTATTCTTGGGAAACATAGGTTATAAAACAAGCAAAATAAATCATAAAATTATTAAATGCAATGTTCAAGTCAGTTTCTAAATATGTTTCACACCATGATGATTATTTAGACATTCCTTGAATTTTCGAAAATTACTTAAATTATAATCCTTTTGTATTTAAAACATATCTTATTTATTGATTTATTTTGTTGAACCTGGAAGCTTAATAACTGAGCTGTGTCATGGTCTGATAGAAACAAAAGCAATACTGTTGCAGACGCATTCTCTATATTACTTAGAATATGGTCTATACATGTCTCTTTTCTAGTTGGTACATTGATATGAAATTTAAGACAGTAATAAGACATAAATCATGAAGATAAGTATTGGCTTTTCCTGGTTTAAGAGTATTAATATTTAAATCACCAGTAATTACAAGTTTAGTATTGGGATTACTGTTTTATATTTCACGTAACATTCCGTCTAACTTGTCCAAAAACAGAATTGCGTCTGTAGAGGAGTCCTATAGAGACAAATTATTAGCAAATTATAAAGAAATCTCAATACCACAAACTTCAAATAACTTTTGCGTTGCTAAACTATTTATCTTATTTAATTTTTATATGCAATATCTTTCTTACTAAAATACATGTACCGCCTCTACTCATCCCTACAGAACGAACTGGCTAATTCGTAATTATTAATGTTTAGGTATTTTCTCATGATCAGTACGCAAAAAGTTTCTGAAAGACATATAACATCTGGGGCGTTTCCGCCTTATCTAGTTCATCAATGTTAACACTAATACACCTTGTTTTGGTAATATACTAGCAATATTTTGGTGTAATATTTTAAAAGCATCTTATTTGTAGTATTATTATTCACGAAAATATGGTTTTATTTAATAGTTTTAAGTAATACGGTATTGTACCTTTAGGCTGGTATTTATATCATCAAAATTATTAATATTAGTCACTCCTGAAACAGTTATACTCGATTGCATTCGAGCAAAATAATAGGAATTGTTCCTTTTTATATTTGGAGCTGCTGGATTTATCAGATAATAATATCGATTTATTATTACAGCGTAGTACAAACTTTTTAATTGTACTTAGAAATTTGTTCTTATAATCGATATAGTCAATTACGGAATTTATTGATTTACATAGAATATAAGTTGGACATACAATTCACGTAATGACAGTTTTCAAATTTATTACAAATATTTTCTAAAGTATTATTTAAATCGTTAACATATATGTACTTATTTTAAACACACTTAAGACTAGTATACTATTTAACTTGTACCAGTTAATTAATGTGCATATTTGTGAAGATAGTATTTTCAAGTCGTAATCATTTTCTCCACACACACTATAATTTTATCGTTCGAGGCTGCTTGTGTATTTTGGATATTTTTAGCACATCAGGCGTAAGTGCATATGGTTTTATTTCCGAGTAAATGGTATATTTTCATAGGCCGTATTTGCTCTTGAGCGTATTAAAGCAGAGGCTAGCCCAATGCATTGTTGTGTGCCAAAGATAAATATTTTATCGCAGTTATCATATTGTTTTCTGATGTCTGAAATTACCGTATTAGAGTCTTGTGTAAGTTTTATTGAAGACCCTACATTTTTGACGATATTTTATGTTGCAGCATTTGAATTTTTTCATTAAAATTTTGATTTCGTTTTCAGCGCTCTTTAATTGTTTTTCTAATTCCGAAATCCTTTCTTTTAAGATAATAGCTGTCTCCGCATCAAATACCTTTTCTATTTTTACTTTCAGATAATTTTGAGGGCGTAGAAGCGGTTGGCGAATATAAAACTTTGAAGTGAGCAGAATGAATATTTTTCTCTTTTATTATGTTTTGGTGTTTCATTTGGATATCCTTTATTGGTGATTGACATAGAGTTTTGAGTAGGTTATTTTCTTGTGTTAATTTTGTGATTTGTCTCCGAAGGTCGTTGTTCTCAATTATAGTATTATCCAGCTCATTTTGCGTACTTGCGAGATCTGACCGTAAATTATTTATAGTGTCCTTCATTTCCTGCACCGTAATAGAATCAGTAATTGTGAAGTCATAGCTCCGTGATAATATTTGACTAGGTGTAACCTGGGAATCGTCTGATGAGTGAAGAGTGGTTAATATGTGGGAGTTTTATCGGCGATTCAATCATTTTGCTACCACTGTTGTAGGTGTCATATTTCCACTCGAACTATGTGGTATTTTTTCTAAATGTAACGTAGGATGGATCACTAGTAGGTGTAGATTGCCCAGTAGACATTTGCTTGCATGCTTTACATTTCCAATTTTTTCTACTTTCTATATCCTTTAAGCGATAAAGTTTTTCAGAATAGCCAATACAGTCAAATTCATAATACTTTTTACATATTAAACATAGCAGTGAATTTTTAGCTTCAATAGGTTTTTTACATTTATTACAACTTACAAGTGATGACATCTTACGGCTGCTATTTTTTGAAAGACTTTGGTTTGGCATCATAGAAGTTTAACGTTAATATTATATATTTAAATATTTTAGATTTTTCTTACGATAGATGTCGCAGTTCTTTACTGATTCTATGTATTCGTTTTCAATCTTGTGTCGTTTGTTATCTGTCTCCTTTAAAAAGTGATAATGTTATAAAATCTGTATGTTTGTTGAAGATGTAGAAAAAGATACGCTTTGTTTGTCCGACTTGTTTTGAACCGTCAACACTTCAGTAATCGAGTGAGATGCCGAACGGCGAAACCATTACGCCATCACTACATTAAGCTATATCGGCGAATTTGGTAGTATGCTGTGTATGTTTTCAAACGCTCACTGTTTGTAATTAGACCGGTAATTTTGTCGTCGGATACTTTTTCGATTCACCGTCAGTATTAAAAATCAAAGTCTTTCTTTAATATTAGTACACAATTTGTTTAGTGTTTTTTTTTTTTTTTTAAGTAAACTTACGAAGTGTCGGTTGAAGGTGCTTGATTTTTACTCATATATCACGATAAACTTATTTTATTGTTAAGAACTATGATATTTTAGCTATTATTAATGACTGTTGTGTATACTCGGTATGTTTATTAGCAATTTATATAATCACTGGTTGTTTGAAACGGTATAATTTCACTTACACGTGGTGGTTAGAGTTCACTGTCACTCTATTGAAAGTATTTTAGCACTTGTAAAATTAATTTGTCATAGTTATACGAATATAATATACGCAGTTAACGTTTGCATGACACATCCGCCATGACCGCCCTTTAAGATTTCAATTTAACAAAGATTTTTGTTCGTCCAGCGTTTTCTTCACGTCAGCCATCACGTTGTTAACCCGTTTGTTCACTTGGTTGATTCGGGTTTCAGCTTCCGACAGGCGGTTGTCATGTTGAGCAACCTTATCCTTCACCTCCTATCTCTTTCCCGAAGGTAGCGTGAAGGTCCTTCGCAAAAGCATCTGCTCCTCCTGTCCCCGCTGCAGCCGCTCTTCCAACCGACGGGCCTGTTCTTCCTGTCGGCGGGCCTGTTCCTCATGTCGGCGGGCCTGCTCTGCAACATATCATCAGAGCACCTAAGTCAGGTGCTGCAATGCAGGAGCTGCTGACGGGCCGACCTCCGTGGTCGGCAGCTGGCCCTCCGACGCTTGCGATGTTGTACCACCAAATCGTCTCTGTTCCGTCTCCTGTTGGCGTTGACTTCGGGTACGGATACCTCCGTGTCATTTTTAGGTAAAATCGGCATGATTAAATCCCACTTCTGACACCAATTGTTACGAGCTTGGGGTTCGAGACAATTAAAACTGCCGAGTGAATTACCAAATTGACACTTTAATTACAAACACTAATTACAACTAAAACCACACTAATAACAAAATATTGTACTACAGATCAATTTAATTCGCAGTTGTATCCTTCAGTATTCGCTTATCCAATTCAATACTTACTCGGTCGCGGTCTACCGGCCTTATAGGGCCTCAGATAGTTTCCAGAACCTTCTGCAGAAACATCTAGAATGTTCGAGTACATATCGGTCCCGAAATTTCTAGAAAGATCTTGACTCTCCTAGTTCTGCTACTCGATACTAGAGGCGCTAGAAGAAAAAGGTTAATGTAAAAGACATTAATAGTGGCGCGCAACTATACTATAAACACTAGGAACAAACATTAAGCTTGTAATACCAGTTACTAGACTCCAGAATCAGTAATTCATTTATGGGGCAATGTATACGCTTTTACAACAAAATCCCAGAACATGTTCAAAGTTTGTCAGTAAACAAGTTTAAAAGTTTTATTAACCTCTCGTCTGTGAGGCGACCGGGTCCCGGTTACTGACAGAATATGCGCGTCTGTGAAGCGACCGGGAGCCGGATCCAATAAGTGGTCATTCGTCTTACTTATTTTAAGGGTTATCATATATCTTTCTCTTTTTAACTTATTACGAAAGCATAATGCTTAAGCATGTTAGCTATTGGACCGCCTTTTTGCCGGATTACGTCATGTAAAAGTCAAATATTATGAGAAGAAGTTCGCCGGTCACGTACGTCTAACCACCTTGTTTAATTGTGTTAAAAAAGGTAAACAGCTGTTAAATAAGTTGATAAAGAGGAAAATACGATGGAAAGGTAAGTTATGTTGAATTTCTATGAATAATATTATAACTGTACTTTAGTTTTTTGTAATTTTTGGCCTTTTTCAAACCTACTCTATGTCGAACTATAAACATGATTTTGATTTGTTTTATTTTTATTAAACACGTCTAACATATTTACTTAATATCATGCACTAGTCGCCCAATTAATGTATATAGCTTAGATTTAGTGTGAAACATGTATTAATACCTAAAAGTTATTATTTCAAAATAGTTGTACTGTACTTAAACCGGAATCGGTCTCACCACAGACAGTGTTTGACAGATCCTATTTAGGACTAAGCATAGTATGGATATCCTCTGGGTGTTAGAATTTTTCAACCGACTTTACAAAGAAGTAGGAAGTTCTCAATTTGACTGATTTTTTTACGTTTGTTACCCGATTTTACTTTTTATTGATGTTTATTTTTGAAAAAATATTCTTCGCCCAATGGGATGAAATTAAAGTCGGTTGTTAGTTTTTTGCTGATATACTACAGGTTTTTAATTTTTCATAATGTTTTTGAAAAGTTATATAGGATCGTTTTTTATTTCCATGAATTTTCTGTTTGGATTTTTTTAATGCTATTTCCATTTAGTGTTTTTATTTGCTTTTTTTTTGTTTTGAGTGCTTACTTGCTTTTTCGATGTATAAGATCAACAACAAGAGGCGGACAGAGAGGAGGCGTAGGTGGACGCGGGGCACGCAGGGCCTCTGGTCCACGTACGCGTGGTGGGCGGCCTGGTGGAGGTGGTGGCGGCTTACAAAGGCCTTCATCTGACTCGTAATAGCGGCTTTTTATTAACACAAAATAATTATTATGCAATTTATACCTACCTATATATAATGTTCAAAAATATATTTTAGGATATTCAGTGGCACCCTCAATGATATCTCAGAGACCCAGGCTCTGGAGAGACCCATGACCTCTAAACGACCACGAATTCTTCCTGAACCAAGAGCATCAACATCGACGACGTAAATATTTACTAATTATGTCCGTTTTATTAATGTATGTAGAAAATGTGCGTCGATTTGTGATAATGATTTGGTTTTAGAACACAACGTTTATGGTCGTCCCTGGAGGTGATTACATGCGGCTCAGCTTCAGAACCGATCACATTGCCTGAGAGCCCCCTACGCCTGCCACACTGCCTGAGATCTCCACTACGCCTGCCACACTGTGTGTGCTCTGGCCCCTCTTCACCTGCTCTAATTATTGACATTTTATGTATTTATTTTACATAACAATTTTTTGTTAAACTAAATATAAAAACAATTACAGGCACATTGAATGTGGCGTTAGCGGGGCCTCTACGCCAAATTCAATCGTAATCGGTGCAGCAAAACTAACCCTACAATACTAAAACTAACCCAGGTTAGTTTTAGTATTGTAGGGTTAGAAGAAGTATTAGTAAAAAAGAAACTAAAATTGGCATATACCAAAAGAATATGGGCTACTCTAAACCTATCAACATTATCTTTATTATTTTTTTATGACTTTACTATTTATATATTCAGAGATACTGAGGACTCCCCTGCCGGATCACAAAGGCGACGGTGTTTATGAGTACATGCATAAATAAATACGTATTAAGATCGAATTGTTCTCAGTTGTAAGATTTGATCTATATATTTTTACAGAATTTCATCTTCATCATCCCATCGCCCAAGACAGCCTCTTAAGGATGATGATATAAGCACAATGCTAAACTATGGTACGTGAAATTTTTCTTATTACACCATGTGACGAATTCTATCAATAATTTTAATGATATAAATAATGATGTTTTTTCAGGCAGTGAAGAGACTCCGAGCATGAGGGAGAACGATGACCTTACCACCATGTCAATGGTGCCAAGAGCTGCGATTTTATTTTCAAGACGAGGACGAAAATGTTGTAACTGATGCGATATTGTCGTTTCAATGGCCACCTCAGTCGCAGCAGCCGCAGCAGCTCGAGACCATACTGCCGATTTCTAATATCCCCGATCCCGACCCACAACCAATCCTGAACCCACAATTGAGTTACAACCGTCATCAAAATTTGTGTTCAACTGGAGAGCGTTCTCGCAACCTCAAATTCCACCTGAATTGAGAGAACCTTTCTCCAACATTAATTGCGGTCCCACTGTTTCATTAGCGACCCCATATGAAGCATTTACTGCTATTTGGGATCGACAAATAATGGAACACATTGCTAGTGAAACAAATAAATATGCCCAACAACTGGCAACGGACATGCTGGAGGGGTTCCATATGCCCTAACAGCCGTATTACCAAGTGGCAGCCCACCGACGTCGATGAACTATATTGTATTTGGCTATAATGGCCACTGGAATTATAGTCAAATCACGTCTCGAGGAGTACTGGAATAAGACTGAGGACATTTTCAGTTCACCCGGGTTCTCAGCGTCGATGAAATATGACCGTTTCGTGCTGTTGAGCAAATGTCTCCACTTTCAAGATAATGATAGTTGTAACTCGAATTGATGACGCGTTCCGAGGCCAAATTGTTTAAAATAAACCTATAATAGACCACCTTAATTCCAGATTCCCACAACTATATAATATGTCCCAAAATGTAGCTTTGGACGAGAGTCTAACTATGTGGAAGGGCTGGTTAGACATAAATCAGTTTATAAAAATAAGGCTGCTTAGGAATAAAACCTGCAGTATGTGAATCCCAGACTGGTTACTTGTGGCGTTTGAAGTCCACGCAGGGCAAGACGATTCCTCGAATCCACAAGAAGGTCCAATTTATGGAATTATCCCTCCCTAGTGATCAGGCTTTAAATGGTCTTGAACATAAAGGCCATACTATCTGGATGGATAATTTTACAATTCCCCAGCTCTTGCGAGAATTGAAAGTTCAGGCTTTGACTGCGCGGAACGCTTCGAACAAATCGTCAGTATGTTCCCAGAAATTGCTAATTTAAAAAAAGTGACATGTCGATTGGTCAGTGTGGTTGCACCTCGCAGGATATGGATATTGTGGTGTGGAGATAAGAACCGCGTAGCTCTTATTTCGACATACCATGGTTTAGCATCTGTTAGGTGTGGTGACACTCTAAAGCCCTCGATCATATCGGATTATAATATCTGTATGGGGGTTGACCGAAAGGACCAAATGATCGCCATGTTCCCGATTGAACAGCGCACTCGGGTGTGGTACAAAAATTTTTCAGACGCCTATTGAATGTGAGCGTTCTAAACGCTTACACATTACTAAAATCACAACACCAAATTACCCACCGAAATTTTCGTAAAATTTTGGTGGGTCAATAATAACACATCACACAACTGCACAAATAGTTGTGGCTCCTTTGGTTTTAGGGGGCATTTTCCAGCACAATACGAGTTTGTTGCCGGCAAACAGCATGAGCGGTTGCGACGTTTGTGCGTCGTGTGCAAAAAGAACTACTGCTTATTGCAAAGCGTGCAATGTCCTATGTGTATTACCTGCTTTGAGCCACACCACACACCACATTAAAAGTAAAGTAAAAAAAAGAAATTACAGCCTATTAAAGTCCACTGCTGAACATAGGCCTCCTCTCATTTCTGAGAGGGTTTTAGGCAAGGAAATGTCCTTGCTGCCCCAATGCGTGTTGGCGAACTTTACATGCCTTCGAATTTTTTTCTATTCTCAGACATGCAGGTTTCCTCGATGTTTTCCTTTACCGCCGAGCACGTGGTAAATCAGCACTAAAATGCAATTAATTCATCATGCCTTCCAATTTTTTTCTATTTCTCAGACATGCAGGTTTCCTCGCGATGTTTTCTTCACCGCCGAGCACGTGGTAAATCAGCACTTAAAATAGCAATTAACAATTTCATTGGTGCCGGCGGGGATCGAACCCGGGTTTCTCGCGTACTGTGAAATTTACAGCGAGTGCTAACCATCTGAGCTACCACATTAAAACTATACTAAAACAAAACAGAAACAATGTGAGAATATAACAATGTGAATCTGGAATAATAAAACAATGTGAATCTAGAATTTAGATAAGCAGATAATGTTTCTTCCAGCATCGTTGAGGATTATAATTTGTTTGTTGTTATTGTTTATTTACAAAGTTTATTGTTGCGTTTATTTTATATACATAATTTTGCACTTATTTTTATTTAAATTTTTATTTTTATATGGAATGTATGAATATGTCTTGTATATGTATATGTGTGTATATCCTAAATGTATATACAGGTACATACGAAATTTATGAGACACCGAAATATTTTAATTTATAAAAGTAAATAATTATAAAATATATTTCATGATGTGTATAGTTTCGGTGAATAAATGTCTTTCTTTCTTTCTTTCAAAACACTATCCTAAAACACAGAAAAGTTATTTCAAAGTATTACATACAACAGAAAATAAAGCCATATCCATATTTAGTTAGACAATTATATGTCACTAGAACAATCCTCAAAGCGCACAAATCTTTGCCCTTTGACCCATGCATCCTGGAAAAGCGGCGAAAAGATGTTGTGGTTAAATAACTGGTACCAAAACAGTTTTGCTAGTAGGAATTTAGCTCATGTTTTGCATCCTATATAATAAAATAAATAGAATTGAACATATACGACAAAACATACAGGGAATGTAAAAGCCTGATACTGAAGTGGGTGCAGTCGAAAACTTATGAAGAAACCAATTTCTGCTGTACTGCATTTCATAATTCATTTCTATGTACAATATAATATAACTAAATAACTCTTCATACACACACACACATATACACCTCACCTCTCTCTCTCACACACACACACACACACACACACACACACACACACACACATACACACACACACACACACACACACACACTTTTGTAATTTTGTAAATTTTGTAGTTAAAGTCGAGTAATTTGTTTTTATTTTTTTGGTTTTAAATTAAAAATGTATGTTTAGATAAGGAAGGATTTTCCAAACACAAGCATTACTTGCTTAAATGGAGATCCCAGTCAATGATGTCATTAATTTAAATTTGGTGAACAAAATAAATTATTTTTATTTTATTTTATTTATTTTATTATATTTTCTAACCTCACTGTGACTAAAGTGGTTGTTTTTCACAATTTTATCAACATTGTTCTTAAAATATTTCTAAGAAGCAAACTTATTTTCTGTTTGAATTTGATACCTTGTTCTATGTAAATCTTGGTAAATATAACCTCTTTTGATAGCATGTACTGAAAACCAAAGAAAAGTTTTAAATGAGCTGTGTTTTGTGCCCATTTAAGTACAATATTTGTTTAACTCTTACTCAAGTTATATTTATCTTAGAACTATGTTGTTATTTTGCTTGTAGCTGATATGCTCAACTTACTGCAAACATAAAATGTTTGACCCTAATACAATAAGTCTTTTTAATTATTGAGAAATATGAAGGCCACTTGAGATACCAAACAGAGTGGTTGATGTTAGTGCCTTTTATAAAACAGTGGTGTGTAAAATAAATGTATGATGACATGTGATGTTTGTATTATTTTGTTTTAAGTATTTTATTCTGTTAAAAAAATAATATATAAAAAGCTATTAATTGTTTTATTTTTACAATAAATAATAAAATAATCAAATTTAGAGGAACCTACATTATGGGCTATATTTAACCGTGCAATTTAGTACTAATAATAAATAAATTGAATAAAATTTGTAGAATCATTATCTTAGAGTCATAATTTACTGATAAATATCCATAATTATAATTACAATTAGAGATATTTCAGTTAGAATGAAATAATTGCCCTCCACAAACCCTGACTGTGTTGCGACCGGGAGCCAGTTGCACATGACACAAATGCGGTCTTTGACAGTACACAGTTGTAAGGTTAAAGAAAAACTGTACAAAAAGGGTTATTATAATATCAAGGACTACATGAATGAAAATAACCCCTGGCAATAGGGTGATAGCCACCATGACGGTTCTATGAATATTCATTTAAAAATTGTATAAACAAAATTATTGTTAAGTGAAATATGTTTAAAAAAAAGTCCCGCTGTGTTTCTTGCTGGTTCTTCTCAGGACAGAGGTATTTTCCGAACCACTGGTAAATAATAAATGACTTTCAAAAAGTATTATGTAATAATCAATATTGAATAAAAAATCATTTTATTCTATTCTATTATAATAACCCTTTTTATACAGTTTATGTTTATTGAAATATTTAAACTTGGAAATATTGGGGAATCATTTGCTATGTTCCATGCGTAATAAGGGTTTAATATTTTGTCAGTGACAGTGATTCCTCGTGAGTTAACCACACCCGTTGCGGCAAGGCGAAAGCTATTGGCGGCAGCACTGACATGCAAGCACTCCGTGGGGTGTTGACCCGAGTCGTCAGCGAATTCTACCCACGCATGCCAGCGACAATAGGAGAAGAATACACACGAGCAAAAGTTCGAAGAGCGATTACCAAGACCGTCGCCTCGTGTTTCGTAGCAGATGTCGCTTGGAGTTTCTACCAGGAAATCGCACTCTGGCAGAGTGCAGAATTAAGGAACCCTAAAACAGAGGAACGGCTACGGGCGCCCGTGGTGGAAGATATAGACAAATCAAATCAAATCAAATCTGTTTATTTTGTGACCATAGGTTAATTTACAGATCTCGATATGTACATAATAAAATACAAGGTAGGTTCTCTATGTCCCGCCAGTAGGCATACAAAATATAAAATTAACAAGTGCAACATTCATTAAATTTTTCTTCTTCTGATGTTTCTAATTAAAATCATTATATAATATATTAATAATTATGAAAAATTTAAAGATAATTAAGGTATTTATATTATATCATACAATAATTGTTGTCATTTTATCTAATTGTCATCTAGTATGTTAGCATATTTTTCTTTCAACCAGGCAATATTTGATATAAGACTATTATTAATTTCACTTTCAATGTCATCATAATTATTACTATTATAACTTACAGACATAGCGAACAGAGAAGCGAGAGATGCGCCAGTGGCCGACCCCAACAATGAACAGCCAGCATGGTTGCGCTAGTTCTGGGGGGACAACAGAAACAGGGGACCGATCAATCGGTCTTCTATAGCACCACCAGACCAAATTGAAAAGGCTATCGCAGCCACTAGGCGGCAAAGACCTCGCCGCTGAATTAAGATTTCGCAATAGAAGCAGATTATATAACCTTGGTAGAAAATATAAAACTACCTTGTATGGGAAAAGTGTGTTTGCTATGGCTCCAAAGATATACAATAAGATCCGAATAACATCAAAGAGTGTAACGATATACAGATTTTCAAAGATAAATTGTTACACTTTCTAATTGAACATTCATTTTATTCGATTGATGAATTTTTTGTCCAGTGTCAGAGTTAATAAAAGTCTAACGGATACTACATAATTTTATCAAATTGAGGTTATACAGGGTATTTTTGAAACGCTCCCGCAAACGAAGACAGATGATAGTACTAAGGATACCTATGATGGTGGGTCACAAAGAAATTCGATCCCGAGGAAAAAAAAATCATCTTTTCACAACGTTTTATTAATTTTATTCACGCTCCATCATGTTATTAAAGTTATTTGAAACGATATTTCACAAAAAAATATCATGAAAATACTGAAATATAAAACCAGCAGTGAAATTTTAAAAAGAAAATCAGCTGACAATAGGGTCAATATCCTCGCGGGCGCCGAACTCTTACCTAGATCGGTACGAAACAATGCATTAGGTATACTACTTACTCACTCTACCCTTCCTTTCACACACACGCTGCTTCGTGTCGCCTCGCGCTGTGGAATTTCATTGCTTCAAGGACGTTACAATAATTTTACAGTCTTATTCATAAAAATCCCTTAAAATGGTGTTATAACAGTAATTAGTTAAAATGCTCATTAGTACTATTAAACCTATTATAAAATTCTCTATTCATAAACGTTCAATAAACCTGTCATAGTTAAATCGTATTTATAGAATACTTTAGTTTTATTATGTTGTCATTCTGATGAATCCATAGACTAGCCACGGTGAAAAAAAAAAGTTTGACAGCAATTGTGACATTCCCGTCAATACAAACGTGTTGTTTTCGTATCGGTTTAAGAAATTGATTTGAGTTTTATTTTATAATTAATAAAAGCAATGGAAAACAATACATGTAAAAAGCGGCAAAGAAGTGAAAATTGGCTTGAGGAAGATAAGGTTAGTACGTAACTAAAGTAATTTTTGTCATAGATGCTCAGTGCATGTGTCTGTGTTGTTATAATAATATCCTTTTTCTTTCCATAGCAATTATTGATTGATTTGGTAAGGGAACGTGTATCAGTGATTGAAAATAAAAATACTGATACAAATACGAACTCAAAGAAGCTAGCAGCATGGGCGGATTTATTATGCAGGTACCTATTTTTGTCTATCAATGTGTGAAGTATTTGAAGAAAGTCTTCAACGCAATGATATTCCATATACGGTCAGTTACATTATTATGTAATAGTAGCATGTCACTGTCTTTAGCTGGCCTTTATACATATAAGCTTAAAGTCACTCAACAGTCTTCGGGAAGAGCTATAACAGGAGCCTCCCTATGTAATAGGGTTCATTATGATGAAACTTATTGAAGAATAAAGCTGCTGACAGAGGTTCAGACTTAAGTTGAAAACTTAAGTAACAGTGGGCAGTTCACATAGCTCCTAGAACATAGGATTGGACGGGTTTATATACGAGAAAGCTCAAGGATCTCGAAGAAAGGTCCTCAGGATCGCTTACATTAAGATCGGCCCATTTTGAATATTAAAATGTTAAACATTTGTGTAAATTGTTATTATACTTTTTTCCAGTTTCAACAGTATGTGCAAAGGTGGCACTCGCACCCTCCCACAAATAAAATCCCAATGGAGCATCATTAAAATGACAAAAAAGAAAATTAAGTCTGTCGAACGTAAGAATCTTCTTCAAACTGGTGGTGGTCCACCTCCAACAGCAAACCCTGAAAATGCAGATGACATCTGTTCATGGCTCCCTAACGAATTTGTTATTGACATAAATGAATTTGATTCTGATAAAATAAATCAGGTATATTATATATGTCATTTACAGCAGTCACCCAGTACAAACTTTCAAAAGTTAAAATACCTACTAAAGGTTACTTAATGAATTTCTTTATCAAAATAAATCCATGCTTACATATTGTTCATTAGTAATAAAATTATTTATTGCTTTGTTTGTAGATCAAGATTGGGGAGCCTTCACAAAATGAGATGAAAGTGGATGATATAATTAAACTTGTCAACAATGAAAACAAGACTTCAGATATTGTGAGCATCAGTAATGTATTGAGATAGCTAGCAATTTTATATTTTTCATACCTTATTTTTATATTTTACTGTTGTAGCACCCAATGAGTACAGTAAAGGATGTCACAGTAGAAATACTTCAGGAGGTCCAAAATACATGAGGTAAATATGTGAAATGTCATAAATCAAGTACTTACCAAACATGTGCCAAACTGGGTGTAAGGATAAAATATTAGTTGAATAAAATAAAACTTGAATTTTATTTGTTGAAACATTTTATATCAAAGTATATTTAAGATTAAGTTAATGTTAACAAGTTTCTTTAAACGGTTTTCATCATTGCAGGTTGTATCTATTGGCTCACCACCTAAACTACTATTTACACCTCTAAGAAACCTGAAAAAACATAAAAATGAGAAAAAGGTAAATACCTCTATTCTAATAGGGATTATGTTAATTTATGAAATTGCTGCTTTTTTTTAAATACTCAAACATTATTATTTCTATTTCAGACCTCAGATCATGCAGCAAGTATTGCCAATACTGAAATTGAGTGCAGGAAAGAGTTCCATCACTTAAATGGAAAATGAAGAATGGAAGCCAAACTTGGACCTAGATGAGAAACTTATAAAAATAAAATTGAATATTATAAAAAAAAACTCCAAGTTCTTGAAAAATAAATAATTGAAAATTAAAATGTGGTATCTACTTACTGATTGCCTTATCTAGCTAAAATGCCTTTCGATAAATGCTCGTAGAAGAGCATTATTGGAGTCTCTTCCTCTGGCCTGACCAATTTGAGGTAGACGTTCAGCATCCACAATTGCAGCATTGAGTTCATCATCATGATCTGAAAATTATATTATTAATATTATGTAAAAAAATATTATATTCATGAATGACTAAAATTTTTTGTGTGCATTTTACCTGGTACCGAATCTAGTTGTCCTATTGCAATATTGTGCAACACTGCAAGAGCCACAATTGTAGGTTTCACATTTTTCATGTGTACTGTCATGCCATACAAAAGACTTTGAAACCGCTGCTTCCACACACCAAAGCAACGTTCAACACAGTTCCGAGTGGCAATTTGTGCTCGATTATATCTTTCTTCACGCTCATTTTGAGGTCTTTGTATAGGTGTGAATAGATATGGCTCTAACCGGTAGCCTGAATCTCCTAAGAGTCTCCCTCTAAACTCTCTTCTTTCAAAGCGCTCTTTAAGTGGACTCATTGAAGATACGGGAATCATGGTACTGCCTCGCCATCTGGCAACGATGTCTCTGATATATAATTTAGCATCGCAAACTACCTGCATTTAAAATGAAAATATGTGAGCACAGTTATGTATGTAGGTAAAATAAGTACATATGTATATGAGTAATATACCACCTAGCAAAGAACTACATGGTATTATTATATGAACTTACTTGTACATTCAATGAATAAAATCCTTTTCGGTTTATATAATACTGAGCTGCATCACCACCAAATTTCTTTATTTTTATGTGAGTACAATCGATGCAACCCAACACAGAAGGGAAATTTCTTATCTCTAAGAATTCCTTATAACCTTTTGCTCTTCTGTCAGAGACTGCGGCATTTTATGTAGGTCTCAGGTGACGAGCAATCGCGCGAGCTACTCTGGCACAAATGCGACTCACAGTCGGTTGAGTCAACCCATGAAGGTCTCCCCCATCATCTTGAACCTAAAAAAGATAGGAACAAAACGTTTACTTTTTCACTATTATGATTATTACTTGTATGATACGAGTTGAGACTTACTTCACGACGTCCCCAACATCTAATGGCGGTTAACACTTGCAATTCTGGTGACGTACCACAACCTCTTGAGTCCAGTTGTAAATCCTCCTGACGAGATCAATTATAAAGATGCCGTATGTTTATTGAAGCGGTATCGCTGTTTGAACTTACATCGGGCAAAGAAAACGGATCATATCTGTTCTGGTACACCTTACAACGACGATGCGGAGCATTTCCTACTTGTTCCATAGCGTCTAAAGCTTGCAGAGCTTGCATAACGATACTTTAGCAATCAAAATCACAAAAATAATTTCACCAACAATAACCTATACAACTTCAAAAACATCTGTTCGTTGCTCGCACGCAAATCGGCCATATTTTTCTTTATTACAGGTTTATAGTAGGGTGGACCTTCTATAACTTATAAACCGTTATTGAACACTTATAATGCGTTTTAGTGTTATTAAACGTTTATGAATAATGTTTTACGGGTACCTCCTTATAACAAGCTAATAAACCTATTTTAACTTTTTATGAATAAGACTGTTAGTTTTGAGACAGTGCTATGTTGACTATCACGAGCGATAGTTCAATTGTTTTGTTTATTAAATTATTGTCGTTATAACTTGTTATTTATTAATTAATGATGTTGTTCTTGTTGTTACGTTTTGTGTTTTTTGTTTTGTTTTAATAATGCCAACGCGTAGGTACATTTATAGTGCTAGTGAATATGGCAACATGTTAATGTGCCTTGAAGAATCTCATAAGGCCACGGAGGATCGGTAAGCTGTTTCATACCTAATTTTTTTTAAATAACTTAGTACTGAACTGATCTGAATAGGTACATAACTGAATACATCAGAATAATAAACTTACCTACAATGGATAACAAAGCATGACTCTAACCTTGTAAACATTTTATTTAAGTATTTTTTCATTAAAGGGAATCGAACCAGTTATTTGGTTTATTTAAGCTAATTTTTTAAATAACTTGTTAACATTTTATTTAAGTATTTTTTCATTAGCGGGAATCAAACCAGTTATTTGGTTTATTTAAGCTAATTTTTTAAATAACTTGTTAACATTTTATTTAAGTATTTTTCATTAGCAGGGAATCAAACCAGTTATTTGGTTTATTTAACCTGTGAATTCGAATTAAAGTGGCTACGTGGAGACAAGCACAGTGGCAAAATAGTAGGTTAAGTAGATAAGTTAGGTATTTAGACAAGTGTTGTAAATTATTAGGTATTGTGGTACCATCGCTAGTTGCGGGCCGCGCGAATTCGGCGTTCGAGCGTACATTGACCCGTAGTCAGCTGATTGTAATTCAGTAATTCCACTGCTGGTTTTATATTTCAGTATTTTCATGATATTTTTTTGTGAAATATCGTTTCAAATAACTTTAATAACATGATGGAGCGCAAATAAAGTTAATAAAACGTTGTGAAAAGATGATTTTTTTTTCCTCGGGATCGAATTTCTTTGTGACCCATCATCATAGGTATCCTTAGTACTATCATCTGTCTTTGTTTTCGGGAGCGTTTCAAAAATACCCTGTATATAATTGAAAAATATTTCTATAATTTAAATGAATATTTTGATACAAATATTATTTAATTTGTGTGGCCAATTTCGGCTTGCCTTTTTTTTCAATTATTATTTAATTCAATTTTCTATATAATTTTATTATATCTAATTTTATTTTTTTATTATTATAATTATAATTGTTATTATCATCGTTCTTTCTTTTACTTGACAATGTGATTATAAGTTGAATTGAATTTATAGAATGTTCAATAATTTATCTAATATTGTATACATAATTTAAAAATGTAACTTAATAATGTAATCCAATAATTTAACTTAATATTGAAATCTAATAATGTAATTTAGTAATAATATTTAATAATGTAATTTAATATTTTATAATTGCTACGCCCAAACCGGGTTCAAATGCGGACTATTTTTTAAAACATCACATCTATTGTTACCATTTGATTGCAATAAAGATTATGATTATAAGACCTTTTGACGTCGAATCGGCCGTCAGTTAGCTAAACATCAGAATGTACAGCCAGAAAATTACAGAAAGATACTGGGCCCAGTGCGCGACAATCCTCACACAAGAAATGGACAGACAGGGCCTCAGAGACTTAACCAGACGAGAAGCCATCATAAGAGATGCTGTTGAGACACACATCAACGCTAAGTTAACAACAGAACCCAGACGGATTTACTAGGGAGTGAAAGCTGTAAACAGATTTAACAACGCAGCTGATGGGGTGATAGAAAGAGTACACCCCTGGTTCTATTGGAAAACTGAGCGCACGCAGTTGACCAATTAGTTAATTTCCTACGGACCCTGGCAAGACGAATCATTCAGGATATCTCATTTAGTGGCTCCTGTACTGATAGCGACCGGCGCAGTTATAGGTGTGGGACTCGCTGGCTGGGGTATTTACCACCTGGTGAAACGATTCACTTCCCAGCCCTCCTCAGGCCAAATAATATTTTCTACTTTCCCAAGCACAACCTCACAACTTTTGCAGCCTACGCTAAGCGTCACCGTCCTCAGTACATAGGACAATATGACCTAACTATTATCGCAGATTGTTATCGACACATCAAGAAATTTGTCTGCCATCCAAGAAAACTCACAAGATGAGAGTACATTGCTTCGATCGATGACGCAAGCCGTAGAAGACTCTATCAAATTGTAGTAGAGAGGCTTGACCTCGGCGATCCGATCATGGATCTCGTCACACCTTTCACCAAGATAGAGAAAGTGAAAGAACGGCATACAAGGCTCCTCGTATGATTCAAGCTAGAGATTTAACTTTTAACATAGAATACGCTAGATATATAAAACCATAAGAAAGTTAAGACTATGGTCTTCCAAACGTACTGTCAGTCTTTCTACACCTGCCAGCTCTGGACTGAATATGCGGGGCGATCTTTGAATGGTAATCGTGTGCAATATAATAATATCTTTAGAATGCTTATGGGTCTCAAAGTTGTTGCAGTTGCTTCAGGCATGTTTGCCGAAGCACGAATTAATACGTTTAATACCATTCAAAGATTCAGAATCGCATCATTCATGTCCAGGGTGGGGGGTGTAGAAACAAGATAATTAGTGAGTTCGCGGTAAGACTGCCGGCCACAGCCTTTAATCAAAAATGGCTTAAGATAGCTGCTTTACGTGATGGTTCCCTCCATTTAGAGGTTATAAAATGTTCGACACATATGCAATACCTCTCAATTGTCCAGGCTGCACGTATTTGATTGTAAATAAACCAATAATTATAGATAAAAAATCCTTAGATTACAGGTCAAAACTCATGATTAACCTACCTGAGTCCTCATTAAATAAAACTGATCTAACTAACAGTATCCAATTGAGTGTCTTGGGCATGTCAGTTGCGATTGGTAGAAAACTTTCTCACTCGCAACTCCACGAGGCTGATATTAATAATCCATTGGAATTTGTTGGGAACCCTAAAACTGATGAAATCTTAAAGAGGTTGAGCTGCAATTTGATGGCAGAATTCAGAGGTTGCAGTTTTGAGTACTTACTCGTTCGATTTTATCAAAGTAGAGACTTTCCTCTGCCACTATTTGAACATCTTGCATATCTTATTCTAAATAGTGACAGACTAAATGAACTAGCTATTTAATTAGAATTACCTATTGAGAAACACTCTCATGTAACTCAGACTCGAGGACTTGCTAAGATTCTAGCAAAAGGAGTTAAGAAATTTATTCTTAGATACAAAGATTTATTCTTAAGGGCATTGTGTGACATTTACTACTTTCAGTGATGATTTAATTTCCATGCATTCATACTTATGGAGATCTTTTTTGGTTCCTTTACAAAAAAAAAAGAAAAAATGTATCTAAGAGTCAATTAGATGGATTATATCGCCTACCAAGAATTGAAGGACAGAATGTATATGACTGGAATGACAGACTTAGACAAGATGAGATGAGGAATTTGTCAGCAAGAATTCCATTTGAGGAGAATGATGCCATATCAGTATGGCGAGATCTAAAAAGCTCGCTTAGTGAGCACTTGAGCCCACCATTACCTCCTGTTCATCGTATCTAGGAACGTAGTCAGCCTAAACAGTGTCCATTGTATTAGAGGTTTTCCTTCAGATCTTCAAATAATACGTCGAATAACCTTTTACAATTATTTATTTCTAATACACACTTCTACTCAGTTGTTACAATTATTGTACACGCGTGTGTTCGCCTCAACCGCTCGAGCCAGAATAACCAGAAAGACTTCTAGTTTACCTACTAGTAACTATAGAATGATCCAAAATCATTATAGATTGAATATAAAACTATGACATTAATTAAATAAATGCATTAATAATTTTGGATCGCTAACAGGCGGCCATTCTGTTAAAGGAATGTCCCTTTTCCTGGCATTTCGGCCTTCTTAATCAGGGTATGACCTCAATCTTAATTTAATTTAAAATTGTAGACAATCTTATTAATGTATAATTTAAATATAAAATATAGAATATAAATTGAAATAGATAAAAACATGATTTTGTTTTTTGTTTTTACTTATTTAGAATTAGAAATTACTTAATCACACAGAGAAAAAAAAATTGACTCGATTGTATATAATTATAAGCCTTTTTATGCATACAAAATTTATTAATACATCAATCTGGCACATTAACTATGGGTATTTTAACTGTATTATAACTTAATCACTTAATAACTTTTGAGACCACTGCAAGTCAAGGTCCATTGATTCCACTGTTGTCCAATTAGCGTTTGCCTCCGTTGTTACCTGTTGCCCTTGCATGTTGTAGAAATGATGTAGCTGTCTATCGCTTGTCCTGCTTGAGGGACCTATTAACAAGCTGTTGTGTAATAAGTGCAGCTAACTACCGTTTGCCTTCATCGGAACACGGCCTGTTGCTCAACTGATACTCCCAACTACCGTTTGCCTTCATCGGGACACGGCCTGTTGCTCAACTGATACTCCCAACTACCGTTTGCCTTCACGGGACACGACCTGTTGCTCAACTGATGCTCCCAACTACCGTTTGCCTTCACCGGGACACGGCCTGTTGTCTTATTGATAGTAGGAGTCACTGTTTGCTGCTTTCGAATCACGGTATTTCCATTGATTGGCAATTAAGTGGCAATGGCCTCCTTTCGATTATATATTCACGCATTATTATCATCAATTTGGATTCATCATAATTGCTCCCTAATCTGTAACGGTAAGGATCAGGACATTAGGATTAGGGTAATACTTTTAAAACGTCATGCTAAACTTATGCCACTCTCATGATACAGCCCTCTAGTCAACTACGTTTGACTCATCGTTTCTTCTACCACTATCCAGATCTTAATCTGATCAGCTGGATATATATTTTTATACTTCTTTTGAGAATGGTTATCACTGTTTAAAACTTCATATCTATCATGGAGTATACAGATGTAATTGTAAACGGGACGCGGATACTCCATAGCTAGTTTCTTGCCATCCTCCTTAAAATTTTAGGAGAAGCTGGCGTCTTATTAACATTCTCATTAATTTTCGTTTGTATTTCTTTAACCCTTATATTAATGACTTACCTTGTCTTGTAGAGGACAATCACGATATAGTATTATTTGCTGATGATACCTCTTTCATTTTCAAACTCAAACGTAAGTCAATTAATTATGACGATGTAAATAATGCTCTATCGATATTAGTACATTGCTTTAACGCCAACAATTTGCTCTTAAACGGCAATAAGACAAAATGTATTAAATTTACAATACCTAATGTAAAACATTCGAATACCAATGTGCTCCTTAATGGGGAGGAGTTGAGTCTTGTGGATACCACTGTTTTTCTTGGTATTACTATTGACGTGAAACTTCAATGGGGCCCCCATATATCTAAATTAGCAAGCAGACTTAGTTTTGCAGCATATGCTGTAAGAAAAATTAGAAGTCTGACAGATGTTGAGACAGCTAGATTAGTGTATTTTAGTTACTTTCATAGCGTAATGTCTTATGGAATTTTGCTATGGGCTAATGCGACTGATATTGAAGCCATATTTATTTTGCAAAACAGAGCCGTACGAGCGATTTATAACCTAAATTGTAAAGAGTCCCTCAGAGAAAAATTTAAAGAAATAAACATATTAACTTTGGCATCGCAATATATTTATGAAAATGTAATGTACTCGTATGTACATAAAAACACAAATAGCTTTAATAAAAATAAGGATGTTCATACTATAAACACTAGGAACAAACATAAGCTTGTAATACCAGTTACTAGACTCTACAGAATCAGTAATTCATTTATGGGGCTTTTACAACAAAATCCCAGAACTTAATAAAAAAGTTTAAAAGTTTTATTAAAGAAAAACTGTACAAAAAGGGTTATTATAATATCAAGGACTACATGAATGAAAATAACCCCTGGCAATAGGGTGATCGCCACCATGACGGTTCTATGAAAATTCATTTAAAAATTGTATAAACAAAATTATTGTTAAGTGAAATATGTTTAAAAAAAAGTCCCGCTGTGTTTCTTGCTGGTTCTTCTCAGGACAGAGGTATTTTCCGAACCACTGGTAAATAATAAATGACTTTCAAAAAGTATTATGTAATAATCAATATTGAATAAAAAATCATTTTATTCTATTCTATTATAATAACCCTTTTTATACAGTTTATGTTTATTGAAATATTTAAACTTGGAAATATTGGGGAATCATTTGCTATGTTCCATGCGTAATAAGGGTTTAATATTTTGTCAGTGACAGTGATTCCTCGTGAGTTAACCACACCCGTTGCGGCAAGGCGAAAGCTATTGGCGGCAGCACTGACATGCAAGCACTGTGGGTGTTGACCCGAGTCGTCAGCGGATTTACCCACGCACAGCGACAATAGGAGAAGAATACACACGAGCAAAAGTTCGAAGAGCGATTACCAAGACCGTCGCCTCGTGTTTCGTAGCAGATGTCGCTTGGAGTTTACTAGGAAATGCACTCTGGCAGAGTAGAATTAGGAAAACTAAGAGAAAATAGATTTTATAGAATTTAAAACAGACGAACACACAGGCGCCGTGGTGGAAGATATAGACATAGCGAACAGAGAAGCGAGAGATGCGCCAGTGGCCGACCCCAACAATGAACAGCCAGCATGGTTGCGCTGGTTCTGGGGGGACAACAGAAACAGGGGACCGATCAATCCGGTCTTTATACCAACAGCACCACCAGACCAAATTGAAAAGGCTATCGCAGCCACTAGAGCGGCAAAAGACCTCGCCGCTGAATTAAGATTTCGCAATAGAAGCAGATTATATAATAACCTTGGTAGAAAATATAAAACTACCTTGTATGGGAAAAGTGTGTTTGCTATGGCTCCAAAGATATACGAGTACAATAAGATCCGAATAACATCAAAGAGTGTAACGATATACAGATTTTCAAAGATAAATTGTTCCACTTTCTAATTGAACATTCATTTTATTCGATTGATGAATTTTTTGTCCAGTGTCAGAGTTAATAAAAGTCTAACGGATACTACATAATTTTATCAAATTGATGTTATATATAATTAAAAAATATTTCTATAATTCAAATGAATATTTTGATACAAATATTATTTAATTTGTGTGGCCAATTTCGGCTTGCCTTTTTTTTCAATTATTATTTAATTCAATTTTCTATATAATTTTATTATATTTAATTTTCTATATAATTTTATTATATCTAATTTTCTTTTTTAATTATTATAATTATAATTGTTATTATCATTGTTCTTTCTTTTACTTGACAATGTGATTATAAGTTGAATTGAATTTATAGAATGTTCAATAATTTATCTAATA
The DNA here is from genome assembly GCA_029286625.1 of Parnassius orleans. Classification (NCBI taxonomy): domain Eukaryota; kingdom Metazoa; phylum Arthropoda; class Insecta; order Lepidoptera; family Papilionidae; genus Parnassius; species Parnassius orleans. The sequence continues at coordinate 12,489 of JAGSMP010000425.1, read as the reverse complement.
TTGTATACATAATTTAAAAATGTAACTTAATAATGTAATCTAATAATTTAACTTAATAATGAAATCTAATAATGTAATTTAGTAATAATATTTAATAATGTAATTTAATATTTTATAATTGCTACGCCCAAACCGGGTTCAAATGCGGACTATTTTTTAAAACATCACATCTATTGTTACCATTTGATTGCAATAAAGATTATGATTATAAGACCTTTTGACGTCGAATCGGCCGTCAGTTAGCTAAACATCAGAATGTACAGCCAGAAAATTACAAAAAGATACTGGGCCCAGTGCGCGACAATCCTGACACAAGAAATGGACAGACAGGGCCTCAGAGACTTAACCAGACGAGAAGCCATCATAAGAGATGCTGTTGAGACACACATCAACGCTAAGTTAACAACAGAACCCAGACGGATTTACTAGGGAGTGAAAGCTGTAAACAGATTTAACAACGCAGCTGATGGGGTGATAGAAAGAGTACACCCCTGGTTCTATTGGAAAACTGAGCGCACGCAGTTGACCAATTAGTTAATTTCCTACGTGCCCTGGCAAGACGAATCATTCAGGATATCTCATTTAGTGGCTCCTGTACTGATAGCGACTGGCGCAGTTATAGGTGTGGGACTCGCTGGTTGGGGTATTTACCACCTGGTGAAACGATTCACTTCCCAGCCCTCCTCAGGCCAAATAATATTTTCTACTTTTCCAAGCACAACCTCACAACTTTTGCAGCCTACGCTAAGCGTCACCGTCCTCAGTACATAGGACAATATGACCTAACTATTATCGCAGATTGTTATCGACACATCAAGAAATTTGTCTGCCATCCAAGAAAACTCACAAGATGTGAGTACATTGCTTCGATCGATGACGCAAGCCGTAGAAGACTATCAAATTGTAGCAGAGAGGCTTGACCTCGGCGATCCGATCATGGATCTCGTCACACCTTTCACCAAGATAGAGAAAGTGAAAGAACGGCATACAAGGCTCCTCGTATGATTCAAGCTAGAGATTTAACTTTTAACATAGAATACGCTAGATATATAAAACCATAAGAGAAAGTTAAGACTATGGTCTTCCAAACGTACTATCAGTCTTTCTACACCTGCCAGCTCTGGACTGAATATGCGGGGCTATCTTTGAATGGTAATCGTGTGCAATATAATAATATCTTTAGAATGCTTATGGGTCTCAAAGTTTTTGCAGTTGCTTCAGGCATGTTTGCCGAAGCACGAATTAATACGTTTAATACCATTCAAAGATTCAGAATCGTATCATTCATGTCCAGGGTGGGGGTGTAGAAACAAGATAATTAGTGAGTTCGCGGTAAAACTGCCGGCCACAGCCTTTAATTAAAAATGGCTTAAGATAGCTGCTTTACGTGATGGTTCCCTCCATTTAGAGGTTATAAAATGTTCGACACATATGCAATACCTCTCAATTGTCCAGGCTGCACGTATTTGATTGTAAATAAACCAATAATTATAGATAAAAAATCCTTAGATTACAGGTCAAAACTCATGATTAACCTACCTGAGTCCTCATTAAATAAAACTGATCTAACTAACAGTATCCAATTGAGTGTCTTGGGCATGTCAGTTGCGATTGGTAGAAAACTTTCTCACTCGCAACTCCACGAGGCTGATATTAATAATCCATTGGAATTTGTTGGGAACCCTAAAACTGATGCAATCTTAAAGAGGTTGAGCTGCAATTTGATGGCAGAATTCAGAGGTTGCAGTTTTGAGTACTTACTCGTTCGATTTTATCAAAGTAGAGACTTTTCTCTGCCACTATTTGAACATCTTGCATATCTTATTCTAAATAGTGATAGACTAAATCTGTAGGTGAAAGTTAAAGAACCTTAAGTCCATTTTTGGCCGTTTTCATGTTTTTACAGATTCTGATTCGAAAAACTCGAATTTATACAATAGTAAAAGACATTAAGTCCTAACGCCGTATTATTTTAAATTAGCAAATGTATCTGGATATTAAGTCCCTGAGTACATAAAAAGTAAACAGTCGTAAAGTTTTTTAATATCTTTTAGCATTCATTTATAGACGACATTTCAGTGTTAAATGACATTATGTGGGACTTACGATTCTTTTGCACTAACTCGCGCGTTGGCGCACGTCTTGTTTATGTTTACCCCCCGCCCGCTACTCTTGCGCTGTCACTGGCCACAACGGGCAATGCAATCGTGTCGAAGGCAGAGAAGATTTGCGTGTGATTTTAAACTACGTGTAATTTGTTGTTTTCGTTCATATAAATTAAACAAAATGTTTACCGGACGAGGAAGGAAACTTGTCAATATGATAAAATTATCAGGTATGTAATTTAAAGAGTTTTTCTGCTAATATATGCTACTTTTTCAACCTCATAACGACATTTTGCAAGCAAATTATTTTAATAATAATATCATATTTAAGTTAATAGGCCTAACTACTATCAAAGCAATTTTAATGAATACTGTAATATTGTTGTTGTTGTTGTCTTGCGATAACCCAAACTGTCAGCAAAAATAAATTGTATTTTATTTTATTTGAAAAATATATTTAATATATGGCGCACGTAAAGGCAACATTTATACTCCCGTTTCTTATGCTTATATTCTCGTCGAATGTCAGTTAAATGATAGTTAATGAAACAAAAATGTATGTCAAAATCTTGTCAAAAACTGATTGAGATGAAACTTGATATGTATATGGAGACCTGTATGAATGCATAGTTTACTTTTTATCGTGATATTGTCATAGAATTTAAAAAATAGAAATTAGATATTGTCACAGAATTTAAAAAAAAAAAAGAAAAAGCTTTCTACGTATATTGCGACATACCCTAGTTATAGACTTTATCATCATTTTGTAATAAGTATGATGAATGACGTTGTATCTAAATAAATTATTTACACATAATTTTTTTAGATGGTGACAACATAATAAAAGAGAATCAACCAGGATGTTCCAAATGGCCTGATGTAACAGTAGCTGAAGGGCAAAGCAGAATATTCGAACCGATGAATGAGATACTATCTCCCTCTGTATTACCTTTTACACAATCATCACAATCTGATGATAACACCAATAGAACAGGCGAAAAAAGTGATACTTTGAGTGAGATTTTATCGACAGATGATGATGATTATATTCCAAACACAAGTGACTCAAGCGATTCTATTCCTTCGAAAAACAGACATAATGCAAGACCTCCTGTTACTATAAACGAAAGTTCAGAAATAGATACAGAAATGGGTTCTGAAGTATTTGTTGAAAAAATAAAAACCAGAAAACGGTTAAAAAGACCAGAAACATGGAAGTGTAATCTAAGACGTAAAAAGGTAATATCGGGCAAATTACATGAAACACAAAAAGGAAACATAGTTTCTGCTAAGACTATCAAGACCTCTTGTTCTTGCAGAAAAGGATGCAGTAACAAAATCTACGATAAACAACGAAGATATATATTTGAAAAATATTGGGACGAAGGAAAGACGTGGGACATGAAACGACAATTTATTTTGACATGTGTTCGGAAAAGAGCTATAGAAAGACGAAGAATACGCAAAGAAGACTAAAAAACAAAGAAATCATACTTTAGAGTATAGATTTCTGGTTGATCAAAACGAAATCGGTGTTTGTAAGACATTTTTCTTAGGAACTCTGGGTATATCCGAAACGGTGGTTCGAAATACAATTAAAAAATCTAGCTATGGAATTATAGAAGAAGAAAAAAGAGGAAAAAAGGAGCCTCCAAACAAAACAAAGACTGAAGTAATAGAAATGATTAAAAAACACATAGAATCATTCCCTAAATATGAAAGTCACTACAGCAGAGAAAAAACAAGGCGTGAATATTTAGGTGCACATTTAAATTTAAAATTAATGTATAAATTATATGAATAGGAATGCACAATAGAGAATGTTGATAAAAAGATGATTGCAAAAATTTGGACATACAGAAATATTTTTGATACTCATTTTAATTTAGGATTTAAACCACCGGAAACTGACACATATGACGATTGCGATCGTTTTGTAATTCAAATGCGTGGGTCTGAGGGATCCGAAAAAGAGGCACTAAAAAGCAGATATGATGATCACTTGAAAGAGGCAAAGGCTAGATATGATATAAAAGCTTTTGATAAATTGGAATGTATAAATACTACCGCTGGTAAGAAAGTAATTACTGTAGATTTACAAAAATGTTTACCAACTCCTTTGTTGACGAACAATCTTAGTTTCTATCTTCGCAAGTTGTGGACTTTTAACTACACAATATTAGATAGTTCCACGAACAAAAGTACCTGCGTATATATGTGGGACGAATCCGTATCAGGCCGTGGAGGGAACGAATTATCATCGGGCTTAATCAAATGGTTTGAAAAAAATGTTTCAAACACATCTACCAAAGAGGTTACAATTTGGTCCGATAATTGTGCCGGACAAAATAAAAATGTTCATATTATAATGTGCTATTTGTGGCTACTAAAATATATACCGAATTTGCAAGTTATTAACCACAAATACTTAATGAAGGGTCATACCCATATGGAGGTGGACGGTATACATTCTATTATAGAGAGGAAAAAAAACAGCCGCAATTTTCTATAATGACGCCATGGGATTGGCAACAATTGATTAGGTCTTGTTCTTCAGATAAAGCACCAATAGAAGTTATCGATATGCCAAGCGAAGCATTTAAAAATTTACTTATTCTCCAAGAAGGTACCTCATCTCCCTTTGTTCATCGCAAAAAAGGAGATATTGGTCAGTCAGTGCCTTACTCTGATATAGTATGGATGCAATTCAAGAAAGAAGACTATGGCACAATGTATTACAAAACTTCATTTAAACAAAATGAATTTGAAAAGGTGTCTTTGATAAGAAATCGAAGAAGATCTTTGGGCGATTTTACCCTACCCGCACTGCAGCCCATAAGACAACACTGTAAGCCGATCACGACTAACAAATATCTAGACTTTCAAAAAGCTTTGCAATGGGTTCCGCCCATTTTTCACGACTTTTATAAAAAACTGGTTCATGATGGTACAGCGCGTGACCTACCGGAACCGGAATAATTTTTTTACATTATAATAATTTTATTCGATTGTGATTGATTTATAATATAATACAAATAAAGTTGTTAAAATACTGTTTTTTTTTATTGACTTAGCTAAATATTTTAGCAAAATATTCAATTTTAGCGGTTAGGTACTACAATATTACTATTTTAACCCTTTGTAATCAATTTTATCAATGATATAGGGACTTAACAAACATAACAATACTTAGTTATTGAAATACTCACCAAAGTTAAAGAATATTAAGTCCAAAAAAAACCTTAGGAGGCTTTAGTGGGTCAAAAATATATCAAAGGTCGTAATTAAAGAAATAAATTATTCCTAGGTTTTTATTTGACATCGATCCGATATCTAATTTTTTATAAAAGCTATCTTTAATATTTCCATGAGGTTTTAGTCGTCATTAATAGGATCTACTGTAAAGTTTATACATTGTGACTTAAGGTCTTTTACCTTTCACCTACAGATTAATGAACTAGCTATTTAATTAGAATTACCTATTGAGAAACACTCTCATGTAACTCAGACTCGAGGACTTGCTAAGATTCTAGCAAAAGGAGTTAAGAAATTTATTCTTAGATACAAAGATTTATTCTTAAGGGCATTGTGTGACATTTACTACTTTCAGTGATGATTTAATTTCCATGCATTCATACTTATGGAGATCTTTTTTGGTTCCTTGACAAAAAAAAAAAAAAATGTATCTAAGAGTCAATTAGATGGATTATATCGCCTACCAAGAATTGAAGGACAGAATGTATATGACTGGAATGACAGCCTTAGACAAGATGAGATGAGGAATTTGTCAGCAAGAATTCCATTTCATATCAGTATGGCGAGATCTAAAAAGCTCGCTTAGTGAGCACTTGAGCCCACCATTACCTCCTGTTCATCGTATCTTGGAACGTAGTCAGCCTAAACAGTGTCCATTGTATTAGAGGTTTTCCTTCAGATCTTCAAATAATACGTCGAATAACCTTTTACAATTATTTATTTCTAATACACACTTCTACTCAATTGTTACAATTATTGTACACGCGTGTGTTCGCCTCAACCGCTCGAGCCAGAATAACCAGAAAGACTTCTAGTTTACCTACTAGTAACTATAGAATGATCCAAAATCATTATAGATTGAATATAAAACTATGACATTAATTAAATAAATGCATTAATAATTTTGGATCGCTAACAGGCGGCCATTCTGTTACAGGAATGTCCCTTTTCCTGGCATTTCGGCCTTCTTAATCAGGGTATGACCTCAATCTTAATTTAATTTAAAATATTAGACAATCTTATTAATGTATAATTTAAATATAAAATATAGAATATGAATTGAAATAGATAAAAACATGATTTTGTTTTTTGTTTTTACTTATTTAGAATTAGAAATTACTTAATCACACAGAGAAAAAAAATTGACTCGATTGTATATAATTATAAGCCTTTTTATGCATACAAAATTTATTAATACATCAATCTGGCACATTAACTATGGGTATTTTAACTGTATTATAACTTAATCACTTAATAACTTTTGAGACCACTGCAAGTCAAGGTCCATTGATTCCACTATTGTCCAATTAGCGTTTGCCTCCGTTGTTACCTGTTGCCCTTGCATGTTGTAGAAATGATGTAGCTGTCTATCGCTTGTCCTGCTTGAGGGACCTATTAACAAGCTGTTGTGTAATAAGTGCAGCTAACTACCGTTTGCCTTCATCGGAACACGGCCTGTTGCTCAACTGATACTCCCAACTACCGTTTGCCTTCATCGGGACACGGCCTGTTGCTCAACTGATACTCCCAACTACCGTTTGCCTTCACGGGACACGACCTGTTGCTCAACTGATACTCCCAACTACCGTTTGCCTTCACGGGACACGACCTGTTGCTCAACTGATGCTCCCAACTACCGTTTGCCTTCATCGGGACACGGCCTGTTGTCTTATTGATAGTAGGAGTCACTGTTTGCTGCTTTCGAATCACGGTATTTCCATTGATTGGCACCCCGATGCCAATCAATGGAAATACCATAAGTGGCAATGGCCTTCTTTCGATTAAATATTCACGCATTATTATCATCAATTTGGATTCATCATAATTGCTCCCCTAATCTGTAACGGTAAGGATCAGGACATTAGGATTAGGGTAATACTTTTAAAACGTCATGCTAAGCTTATGCCACTCTCATGATACAGCCCTCTAGTCAACTACGTTTAACTCATCGCTTCTTCTACCACTATCTAGATCTTAATCTGATCAGCTGGATATATATTTTTATACTTCTTTTGAGAATGGTCATCACTGTTTAAAACTTCATATCTATCATGGAGTATACAGATGTAATTGTAAACGGGACGCGGATACTCCATAGCTAGTTTCTTGCCATCCTCCTTAAAATTTTAGGAGAAGCTGGCGTCTTATCAACATTCTCATTCATTTTCTTTTGTATTTCTTTAACCCTTATATTAATGACTTACCTTGTCTTGTAGAGGACAATCACGATATAGTATTATTTGCTGATGATACCTCTTTCATTTTCAAACTCAAACGTAAGTCAATTAATTATGACGATGTAAATAATGCTCTATCGATATTAGTACATTGCTTTAACGCCAACAATTTGCTCTTAAACAGCAATAAAACAAAATGTATTAAATTTACAATACCTAATGTAAAACATTCGAATACCAATGTGCTCCTTAATGGGGAGGAGTTGAGTCTTGTGGATACCACTGTTTTTCTTGGTATTACTATTGACGCGAAACTTCACACTTCTTTGGGGCCCCCGTATATCTAAATTAGCAAGCAGACTTAGTTTTGCAGCATATGCTGTAAGAAAAATTAGAAGTCTGACAGATGTTGAGACAGCTAGATTAGTGTATTTTAGTTACTTTCATAGCGTAATGTCTTATGGAATTTTGCTATGGGCTAATGCGACTGATATTGAAGCCATATTTATTTTGCAAAACAGAGCCGTACGAGCGATTTATAACCTAAATTGTAAAGAGTCCCTCAGAGAAAAATTTAAAGAAATAAACATATTAACTTTGGCATCGCAATATATTTATGAAAATGTAATGTATGTACATAAAAAACAAATAGCTTTAATAAGAATAAGGATGTTCATACTATAAACACTAGGAATAAACATAAGCTTGTAATACCAGTTACTAGACAACAAAATCCCAGAACATGTTCAAAGTTTGTCAGTAAACAAGTTTTTTTAGAGAAAAACTGTACAAAAAGGGTTATTATAATATCAAGGACTACATGAATGAAAATAACCCCTGGCAATAGGGTGATCGCCACCATGACGGTTCTATGAAAATTCATTTAAAAATTGTATAAACAAAATTATTGTTAAGTGAAATATGTTTAAAAAAAAAAGTCCCACTGTGTTTCTTGCTGGTTCTTCTCAGGACAGAGGTATTTTCCGAACCACTGGTAAATAATAAATGACTTTCAAAAAGTATTATGTAATAATCAATATTGAATAAAAAATCATTTTATTCTATTCTATTATAATAACCCTTTTTATACAGTTTATGTTTATTGAAATATTTAAACTTGGAAATATTGGGGAATCATTTGCTATGTTCCATGCGTAATAAGGGTTTAATATTTTGTCAGTGACAGTGATTCCTCGTGAGTTAACCACACCCGTTGCAAGGCAAGAAAGCTTGGCGGCAGCACTGACATGCAAGCACTCCGTGGGTGTTGACCCGAGTCGTCAGCGAATTCTACCCACGCATGCCAGCGACAATAGGAGAAGAATACACACGCAAAAGTTCGAAGAGATTACCAAGACCGTCGCCTCGTGTTTCGTAGCAGATGTCTTGGAGTTTTACTAGGAAATCGCACTCTGACAGAGTGCAGAATTAAGGAACCCTAAAACAGAGGAATGGCTATGGAAGTGATGTAGATAGACAAATCAAATCAAATCTGTTTATTTTGTGACCATAGGTTAATTTACAGATCTCGATATGTACATAATAAAATACAAGGTAGGTTCTCTATGTCCCGCCAGTAGGCATACAAAATATAAAATTAACAAGTGCAACATTCATTAAATTTTTCTTCTTCTGATGTTTCTTCTGATCTTAGACATAGCGAACAGAGAAGCGAGAGATGCGCCAGTGGCCGACCCCAACAATGAACAGCCAGCATGGTTGCGCTAGTTCTGGGGGGACAACAGAAACAGGGGACCGATCAATCCGGTCTTTATACCAACAGCACCACCAGACCAAATTGAAAAGGCTATCGCAGCCACTAGAGCGGCAAAAGACCTCGCCGCTGAATTAAGATTTCGCAATAGAAGCAGATTATATAATAACCTTGGTAGAAAATATAAAACTATCTTGTATGGGAAAAGTGTGTTTGCTATGGCTCCAAAGATATACAATAAGATCCGAATAACATCAAAGAGTGTAACGATATACAGATTTTCAAAGATAAATTGTTCCACTTTCTAATTGAACATTCATTTTATTCGATTGATGAATTTTTTGTCCAGTGTCAGAGTTATTTTATTTTTTATTTATTTATAAGGGTCACCGACAGGTGATACACAAATACTAAAAACAAGAAACAAGCATTGTGAGAAACATGCAATGTGCTCACCCAGTTATAGGTAACCACAGCTAACACAGAGTAATGTTGCAAAAGTTAATTATCGCAATAAAAATTTAATAGCACAGTAGCAAAATTGCGTATTTGTGAGAAATTAAAATATTACATTTATCATCTAAAACTTAGATTCTAAATAAAGTAACATTTTTCTCTGAAAATATTTAAATTGTCATTGAAAATATCTAAATCGGATGGCCTAGATATATCATTATACAGTCTAAACATTCTGCATAATGCTGAATTAAGACCTAGGTTAGTCCTGTGAGGTGGGACCATAAACAGCCAGACATTAAATCGTGGTAATCTGCTTGGAGCATTAATGTTAACCATTTCCAGTAATTGAGGACAGTCGATGCCATTATTACACAGTTTGTAGAGGAAGCTCAAACCAAAAGTTTGCGCCTGTTATATAAGGAAGATATACGGAAATGTTTTAGCTGCTCATCATATGAAGTTAACGAGCGGTGTTGGTTAAATTTCAATGCTAGCATACTAAGGAACCTCCGCTGTACTCGTTCAATTCCACTCTTATGAACCTCATAGAAAGGAGACCAAACTTGAGAACAATATTCAAGGTTGCTCCGAACTAAGCTGTGAAAGAGTAGTAGTTAAGTTTGAGTATGTCTGAACTGTTTGGTGTTTCTAGCTAAAAATCCGCACATTTTGGACGCCTTCGTTATAATACTGTTTATATGTGGTACGAAAGACAGTTTACTATCCAACAAAACGCCCAGGTCTCGTATACACTCTACTTGATTGAGTACTGTGTTGCCAATTTTGTATGTAGTTTGGATAGGAGTATGTTTGCGTGAACGACATATGATAACACTTTTTAGCATTCAGAATCATATTGTTTTGAGTACACCACTCGATCAATCTATCCAGATCGGCTTGAATAAGCTGGGAGTCTGCTGATGATCTAACAGGTCTAACGAATTTCAAATCGTCAGCAAATAGGTAAACCTCTGTGTTCAAAAACATTCTGTCACTGAGTTAATCAAAATTAGAAACAAAGGGGCCCTAAATGTGACCCTTGAGGAACACCCGAGGTTACCTTAAACGGTTCAGACTGGCTCCCATTAACAACTACATAACACTTGCGACGAGTTAAGTAAGATCTAAACCAATCCAAAACAGGGCCACCAATACCACAACTACTTAATTTCGTCAAAAGTATCTCATGGTCAACTTTATCAAATGCCTTGCTAAAATCAGTATAGATAGCATCGACTTGAGAACCCTGATCGACATGCTTGATAATATAATTGGTGAAGGCAATTAAATTAGTAGTGGTAGACCTATTTCTAAGGAAACCATGTTGACGATCAGTAATTTGAAATTTTAGTAAATTGTAAACATATGGGTAGATTAAAACTTCAAAAACTTTAGGAAAAATAGATAAAATGGATATTGGTCTGTAATTTCTAATGTTATTCTTAATACCGTCCTTGTAAATGGGAACAATTTTAGCAATTTTCCAGTAGGTAGGAAATATCCAATTTTAAGAGATTCGTTGAAGATATAAGTAAGTGGTAACGATAGTTGCTTAGCACATTGATGTATAAACAACGGCGGTAATCCATCTGGGCCAGGACCTTTATTTAAGTCAAGTCTTTTTAACCTCGTGAGAATTAAATTATCCGACAGCATAATAGAACTAAGCGAGGATGAAAATGAGTGGACACCGTCGCGTTTATGGTAACAAACTTGTGGATTTAGACTTTTACTATAAATAGATGAAAAATTTTTCGCAAAGAGTTCACTTATACTTGTTTCATCCGCTCCAGTTTCATGGTCTAATTGCATACGGGATGGTATATTGCTACTATTTTTACGCTTATGCTTTATAAATGTCCAAAAATATTTAGGATTTGAGGTTATACTATGTTCAATGCGTTTGTAATAACTATCATAACACTGTTTCATTAAATTTTTTGTTCTTTGTTTTAGCAAGTCCAGGGCAATTTTATCCATCGGATTATTATATTTCTTAACGCGTTGTCTAATTTTGTGTTTTTCTTTAATACTCCTTATAAGACCTTTAGAAAACCAAATTGGATATTTAATGCTTTTAGGTGTGGTGAGTGGTACATGTTTACTTATAGTAGCACGCAATACATCATAAAAACGAGTAACCATTTCATCAACATTCCTACATAATGCAAATATATTGAGCCAATCAACACTATCCAATTCTTTTTTAATAGACTCATAGTTAGCTTTGTGGAAATTAGGTCTAGGTTGTAGGGATGGTTGTAAATGATTGATGGAGTGGAAAGTACTCAAATACAAGAGGTGGATGAAAAGATCAATAGCGGTTAATGCTTCGTCGGCTTGACCAACACATACATTACTTTCTGATGAGAATATTAAATCAAGCATTTTCAAGTTTTGTTTTTAATGTAATTGAACTGCTTAAGATTATTCAGGGCCATAAACTCAGAGATCATATAAAAGTATTGGCATTGAGAGTCATTTAAAATAGTAAATAGGTCATTATCATTTTCAGCCACTCCAAATTAGGAAGGTTAAAATCACCAATTACCAATGAGTGATCAAAATCGGAAAGATTATTATTAATATTATTCACAAACTGTTCATAGTTCCTTGAATTAACGGAAGGTGGTATAGACCGCACATACGCAAAGTTTTATAAGGTTTTACCATTTCTGAGATGAACTACAATCCAAAGATCTTCTATTAGCCCAGTGCCTTCGTTTCTATTAATCCTATGTGAGTCGAAATTTCTATTGACGGCAATCATTACACCACC